>JANBPT010000340.1:0-43136 GCA_027575765.1 Tieghemiomyces parasiticus | reverse complement strand
AGATACAATACATTCACCTGAGTATTGGTGACGGCCAGTATGTGGACTACAGTGACGTCCTCTCTGCTGAGGGTGTCATTTATTTGGTTGACATCCCTGTTACCATCTGAGGATGCAATATAACTATTTACCCAGGCAATATAACCAGAGCGGAGGATGGTTTCCCTTGTCATTTCTCTCTGAAAGGCTTTTAATTCACTGGCTCTCGAAGGGAACTTATTCATCCTGCAGTACGATAAAGCGCTAGATGAAATGCGAATACTAGGGCAACTCCAGCACCGTCCGAGGGCAAGGGGTAACCGAGACACGTAATGCCTATACTCATGCCGATTTTCACATTGATTGGATGTGACCTGTCATACTCGGAACGTATACCTCCATATATAGAGGCAATCGGTACCCACCGCAAGCTCCCTGTAATATAATCTGTAATTTTAGACCTGCCTGTATTGTGCTTTGAGGAGCCAGTTGCCACTGGTCCTTCTCTACCTTCCCAACCTAACAGTTTACACCAGCCGGCTGCGCAGGGTCATTAAGCCGAGCCTGAGGGGCACGACATTATGGCGGAGGAGTACAGGAGGTGCCCCCGCCTAAGAACCGATCTCCCGAGTATCACTCCCCTTCCTCCAACCCCTACACTTCACCAGCTACCAGGCCAGGTTTTACAATGACGTTCCTCAGAGGGTACAGAAAAGAACTGCGAGGAGGACCCCAACCCATCTTTCTTCTCTTCAGTATTCTTTTGTTTTTTTTATTCCGCTATACTTTGTCTTCACAGCGCCCCGTACCCTATCTTTCTTACCACCCGTTATCTTGTCCTCTAACCTGCAACTCTCTGGCGTTTTCGGCCCTCCTTAGGTGAGCCCGTCTTCAATATAACTCAACCTAACACAGCATTTACCTGACACGCGACGGCCACGAGCGCTGAGAAAATCGGATTTATCATGGATCCAATCCAGCAGTCTTTAGGGTAATTAGACATAGAAGTTAACCAAAGTCACCCGATCGTCCAGGCTGACCGCCGCCGCTACTTCAAGCCGAAATCTTACCAGCATAAAACTACGCGTTACTCCATATTGTATACGCCTTGTTCATATTGCTTCAAGAAAAAGTGCTTTCATGGTTTAATGTTCGTCGGCAGCGGTACTCTCTCGGATCTGAAGGATTACCGAGTCATCACAATGGAAGGCCACCAGGCCCGATTTACGATCAAAGTACACAATCCCCTCATTCTGGTAGTTGTGCTTCAAAACGGGCTCCGGTAGGCTATCATCACCGATTGATCCTAGCTGACTGCGCGCCTCCTCCCACCCGTAACGTCTCAATGTAGCGTGCACCTGGGGCAACGTTGAGCTAGCCTTAACGTGGCCCAGATAATGCCCTATCACTCCGGTCTGGCGGGCCTTGGCAGCTGCCACAAGGGCGATACGCGCAGTGTAATCCGTGGTGGCGATGGTCCCGCCCCGGACCTGCCATTTTTTCCGGAACTGCGTCTGAAAGGCAAGCAACCCTTCGAGGTGGCCGAGGGCGGCTAGGCCGGTCACAGCGGCCTGGTAGAGGTAATGCAACGTAGTGAGACCGAGGTGCTGTCGCAGCCCATCCTTATCGGGGTACTTGGCGATGAGACTGTTTTGATTCAGACGGTAGAGCTGACCACGGAAGTCGGTGCCGCGGAGGTAAAGAAGAAAGTTGGCGAACCGGAAGTAACGGCTGTTGGGTACCACCAAGGGCGGCTCGGCCGATTCGAATGCTTCAATAAAGTTGATGCTCGCGAAGCAGGCTACCAGATCAGCCAGGAAGGTTCCGTCGCCGACCAAAACACCGTAGACTAGAGGGTTGGTATCGAAATAGCGGTAAGGGTTATCATTGGACTGGAGCCGAATTAGAGTTGCGCTCCGGTGGAGGAGATGAAGGGTGGGCACAAAGAAGCTCAACCTCCGTGCGGCCTCCTTACGCAGCTCACCCGGTTCTCTTACAAACGAGCCCTCATAACTGGTCGGATCTTCCGGGTCAGCGACCGGTTTGATGATAGCGTAGTCATTTTCCCTGAGATCATTATCAACGCCTGACACAAGGAGGTCGGCCGCAGTATCAGGTGATGGAGACTCGAGGTAAAAATTGCCAAGCGGCGTGATGAGGCATGCCTGGAGGTAGCCTACTATATAGTGACGATAAAGGATGCTAGCAACGGACGGGTGGAGGGCCGGGTAAAGTTCGAGCAACGCATGTCGGGACGAGGGTGGCACTAGCGGCGTGTCCAGAATTCCCTGTTGCTTCCGCCAGGCCTCCGCCGCGCTGAACGAAAGAATGTTGTCGACGGTCTGTCGCCGCACAGGTTCGTCGTCGCGGATGTACTGAATCAGTTGTCGGATGCGCGTGGTTTTCTAATGGGGAAGTACGGAATCGACAGGGTCCTAAACAGACAAATGGTTGGTACCATTAATATTCAACTACTCAGGTAGACAAAAATCGAATATTTCGAGAAAGGAACGCTGACAATTGGCTACCCTTTTGAGCGCTCCCCTGCCCATTCTAAGCACTTTTCAGCTTACCTTGCATATAGACCACCTTGGTAGCATGTGTACGAACCTGCCAAATCGACTATTGGCCCTTGATAACTCAGCGAGACTTTGGCAGCCAATATTGTCGGCTATCATTCGTAGTACCTCCATAGGCAGCGCCTGGAGGGTTGAGAGGTAACCGTTCCGGTTCGCCGTAGAGACGGCTATATGTACAAGGAGAAGGGTGAAAAGACGGGCGGTCTGCATTTTCTTCACCCAGTGCCGTGAGTTAGGAAAGTAAAAAGTTATCAATCGAAATACCCTAATCAATAGGTATAATATATGGCTAGAGTAAACTTAAGTTTAAAGGTCGGAGGGTCAATAACCAAACCAATGCACTTGGCTGAACTCGTAGTGACATTTGAAACAACTAGTATAAACATGAGCTAAAAGAAGTAACCCCCGAATACCCTGAGGAGGTGGTTAAACAAATGATGGCTGTGCTTTAGATGTTTGGCTAGTTGGGTGCCGAGGCGGTACATGGGATATGGGCTGATACCATTCCATCTCCTTTACGTTTTCTCTGGCACACCTTAACTTTTTGTGTTACCCCCGGTCACTCCACACAATCACCTGACAGGGATCACGTTCAACTTGACTTTACACCGCTCTTTTATCAGAAGAATAGAAAGTACTTTGGGGATGCACGGGGTTTATGTACTACGACAGACCCCATTGCATGAGCTAAAGGTATACTCTTTTTACCCTATTGAGATACCTTGCCTCCCTGCCAAATACACTTGCTAAATAACCACATTTAGGTTTTTTATAATTAGATCATGAGTTATATTGATTACCACCAATACGTCCGCTCCTGGGATATGACCATATATGCGCTTCTTGGGTCACACCCAACGATACCAACACTGAATGTCCCACTAGACATCATCCTTCCGGACCCCCGTTTGTATTTATTAGTTTTACTGACTTCTCAGGGTTGTAGCATTCAGTCGTGCGTTGGTGGCACTTAAAGGGCCTATTAATTATCACAAACCAATCCGAATACTACAAACGCATTACAATGTAGAAAATTGATACTGGTGGGGCCGGCAATTCACAGTAGTAAGATACGGTGAGTGACCACTAACGCACTTTTACTTCCTCGAGACCCTCCAGGGAAGCTTGATTTTCACTGTACTCACCAGAGAATATCACTTGCCAGGTTGAATGGCTGACAAGGGAACAGTCAAAAGTTGTTACGCCTACTTTGAACCGTGACCTACACCATTCGATAGCCCTTTTGTTACTGAAACACGCAGTGTGCGTCATTTGGGTGTGTGGGCCTTAGTTTTAGAGTTATGTTCGTTTGAAATTTTAGGACATTAAGCGCCTTACGCAGTAAAATGTATGACTTGAGAAGCACTAAAAATTTAAAAAAGTGGCTGGTAGTTCAGTAGTAAGACCATTCTCAACCAAGCGGTGAGCTAGAGAGCAATTCCCAGCGTAAACGTTTTGGCAAGGTAAAATATTTCAGTTGGTCAACGCTGAACGACGCTGCCTGGCATTATGATTTTTTCGCGACTTTATTAAATGGAGGTTAAACCCTTGGGTATATGCACTTATGGGGGGTCCTAAGTAACTGGCACTGCAAAATAGAAAATGATGGAGCCCAAGTGGCCTTTTATATACCTTAAGCCTGCACCTCCAAGTCATCTCCATTTTTGTACCAACCTACAAAGACCATGGTAAAGGAAAGCCATAGGGAAGTGGGAATGAGTGGATATCTATTAGGTGAACTGGCCATGGCATGTGGCCTCTTTCTCATATCATTGATCAGTTTCTAGTAAGCCCAATGACCAAGGTTCATTATAAGAGACATGTGTAACTGATAGCCACAAAAGGGGTCTTCTGTTACCCAGTTGGCCTTCAAGGGAATAATATCAATCGACCATGAGCCTTGTTTGTCACCATCATTTCTTTGCTACCCTTGGTGTGAATACTCCCTTTGCTTCCACCACTTTTTAATGGGTATCATAGACTGCAAAACTACCCCTCCCCCAATCCGAGGATAAAAAGTAGTCAGCCTCCATTGACCAAAAACCAAAAGTTTCACGCAGTCAATGCATACAAGTCAGACCATTTTACCCTACAGATTCCGATCAAACGCACAATGTGATAAGCAACACGACAGGTCCAGGACTTGAACCGGCTGCAAAATGATTGATATTTGCTCGACCACCGGCTAACCACTGCTCCGCTCACAAAATTCAGCGATTTCTCAAAATCATGAAAGCCAATCACTATTTAGGCCCTGAAAAAACTTAAACGAACATAACTCTAAAACTAAGGCCCACACACCCAAATGACGCACACTGCGTGTTTCAGTAACGAACGGGCTTTCAAATAGTGTAGGTCACGGTTAAAAGTAGGCGTTACACTTTTTGACTGTTCCCTTGTGAGACTGGGGATGTTTGAGCAAAGGATTATATTGTCAAGCTACTGATGTGGCATATTAGGCTGAACCAAGAGCCCACTTTAACACCGTCGTCAGTCATTAGTGAGACACAGTGGATAAGTTATTCATGTCCACTTAAATGCCACGGCAAGAGATGGGTATGTCAAGTCTGTTACATAAAAAGGGGTGTGAGCGTTCGGTGTTCAGCACACCACCTAATACCTGGCTTCCAAGCCCAACGAACCAAGCTGAACAGCTACGCGGTGCTTTCTTCCAGTCGGATTGATGAGCATCCTTCCTGACCCCCAAACTCCTATTGGGTATCCAAATATAATTCGCACTCGATATTCCCACATCGCACTTACTCCGCTGGCACTTAATTGCTCAAGTCAGGGATGCACGGCTAGTACTTCATTGGTTAGAGTTGCTGAAAGGGGAGTTCCGACTTGTCTAGTCCTGGGCGAATTGTGACACCAACGCACCACTAACCAACTCTCTAACTTTGGGAAGGAGTGCTTACTGTCATAACTGCGCCAACTGTGCTGGTTTGAGTGGTGGTTAGGCCTCACCATATCCCGATCGGAAACCGGTCCAATAACTGGAAGGGGGAGGTGTAGTGTTTCTACTTGCATCGGACAACCGGTTGATGAATTGGCCCATTAGGAGAGTCCCGAGGTTGGATAGTAAATATTGACCCTCAACCGCCAGCTGGTTCGTTCCAGGGTGGCTGGTCTTAGGCTGCCGATTTTCGGTTGAACTGTGTGTGCCAGCGCCGTGAATAACTATCGGGCAGACGAAAACCAGTGTCACTCAGGCTTAGAGGGGCCCTCCAAGTGAGCGTAAACGTTGGACTGTGGGGCATAAGGTTGATCAATTTCCAACCCCTAACCAGGTTTCGCCCCATTTCATTGGCCCTCGCCATCCTTCGCCGTTCTCGTGCGACACCCACGTCCTTCTCACATTATTTTGACCATCCACACATACTAGCATGGGCCAAGTAATTTACTGTCTTTTTTCTTCGTTTTCTACTCATACGCACACACACCCACCCTCGCCAGCGCATCAGCTTTCAACAGTGGACCTAACCCCTGATACAACCGACTAAACTTTGTACTGTCGCCCACTTTCGCTTGTGGGGTAGCAATCCACTTAATCGCCCGGTCTCTCCCCCGTCTTCTATTGCCACGTCCACCTGACTCGGCTCATACACCAAGGTTAATATTAATAACCTATGCAAGAGCCTAGATCGGTGACCAGGGTGAGAGGGTCAACTATAATATTGCGCCCAGAACTCTGTCGCATCGAAAGGAGTTGAACACTTTGGGGAGATGCCCAGCATAAGTGAGGGAGGAGGAGGTAGAGGAGTGTCTTTTTTCTTTGGCCCCTCTTTCACATCCCACCATGCTTATCACCTCGGCTTGAAAGATAACCAAGGGTCCCTGGACGACTGAATTACACATTACACCGTCCCCATCTATTAATTCCCAGTGGCTTAGGACCTCTCACAAGCGCAGTTATCCCACTCAACCATTTCAACCCACCAAGCAGGCACGTACTTGTTGTACATATATCCAACAACCCTGCGACGTTGGTGTAGAAAGCCGGAGCGCTAGTCACCTTTCACCCTCCATTCTCACTTTGAACTGTAATTGCCCGGTTTATATAATCGCACTATCTATAGACGCGTGGCTTTGTTGAGAAGTAGCAAGGCGTGCGTAAGCGAGGCGAAACGGCGGTGAGGGTGATTGGGCCCAGGCTCAATGCACTACACGAAGAAAGAGCATGATGGGAGGGCGATGAACGATACCGACGAGAAGGAGGGCTCAAACGGAGCAATATTGGATCGATTCCAAAGTGAAGAGATCAACCTCGGGTCAATAGAATAGAGGAGAGGGCCTTTGGCGAACGGGGTGCCAATCCCATCATTTTTACGCTCCCACCCCCCGCCCCCTCGTTTTTCGCTACTGAGTTGGTGCCTCCTTCGTTCCTCATATCCTGGGCGAGATGATACTTTCCACAACTATACTGTGAGCGACATCGGTTGCAGAACCCTGGTTAGCAGCTAATTATGGTCAAGAGCTACGCGATAGCCATATCATGTCCACTAAAATTATCCTTGCCATTAGGCATTCATAGTATCCCACACATTATTCCCTCTCATTTTGCCGCCAATCGCAGCGCCTCTCTGGCGCTTGCCATTTTATGTACGAGATGATCAGAGAGGATGGTCCACTCGAGTCGCAGAGGGGGCCGATAAGATAGGTTACCAGAGGCTGCCCAGTTGCTTTCACCTTCTGGTGCCCCATTGATGACGGCCAGAGGCAGAACCAGGCACCCAATCCATCCTGGCAAGAAAAACTAGTTACGCTTTGCAATGATGGGTAGCCGTGGGGTGGAGAGTAATTTAGAATGCGTGCTGATTATCAGAACGTAAACGTAGAGTAATGGTGAATATATTTAATGAGTCAGAACAGAAGAGATCACAACGAAAGGATACGCTTGGATATAGCAAGGTGGGGGTGGATGAGGAAGCGAAAATAGCACCACAAAATTGATCGTGTATGTAACAAGGCGCCGGAGATATGCAAAAGATACGGGGGTAAAGGCAGAAGCCAGGTCGCGGGAGAGAGATGGAGGGATGGCTTAACCCAGCAAGCTGTCCTGAAAAAAGAGAGCGAAAAGAGGCCGCAAATGGCGCAGGAACAGGACAAGCGGGGGCATGGACAATGAGGAACAACGAACAAGCACAAAGGCGCCCCAACCGTCTAGGAGAAAAGGCCGAGTCCAGCTCGGCCCGTGGCAATGGGGTTATAGAAGTAGTCAGGAGGCGTGACACAAAAGACGGGCCCGTTCTCCCAACCCATCGGTTGCAACAATGCTGGAAAAATCAAGCTGGCCTAAAGTCAAAAGAGGTATTAGTACAGGACCGAGTGGGGAAGGTACGGACGGGAACAGAGGCCCGAATGACGGGAAAAGGCGATTTTAGAGAAGGGTGGCCGAGAGATCGGATGTGGCAAGCCGCGCTGTTATAAGCGGTGGTCGTGGGGCGGTATAAAAGTACATGGCCAGAAAAGTCGGGGGAAGTGCAAGCCTAGGCAAAGCGTTTCACGTCCACCGGGGAGTTTCTGGCGGAGGAGTCGCGAGAGTCCGATAATGTGCGCTCGGAACCGTCGACGCTTAGGCCGGGCGAAGGCGGCCGAAAACTGTCCTCTTTGGCTGGGAGGCTGTAGGCTGGGAACTGGAAGGTCGGGGCCATGGCAGAGGGCGGGGGTGGGGGAGTTGTCGCGGCTGAGGAAAGCTCGGACCCCTGGGAGATTGCGAAGGCGCTGGTGGTTAGCTGCAACTTCTTCTCAAGGTCAATTAGCTGGTACATCAGGTTGAGGTTGGGGCACACGTTGGGCGACTTGGCCTTGACAAACTGGTAGGCGGCCTGGGCGTTCAGGCGCAGAGTGCGCATCACGTAGGCGATGACCAGGGTGGCCGAGCGCGACACGCCCAGTTGGCAGTGTACTAGCACGGCATGACCCGCCTCCCGGGCCTGGTCGAGGTAGACGAAGGCCTGCTCAAAGTAATCGCTGAGGTCGTTCTGGGAGTGGGTCCAGGCGAACTTTTTGTAGGTGATGGCGTGGGTACCAGACGTGACGGTGATGGCTGGCTCGTCGACCGGAGCCGGAGCCAGGTGATCAAAGGAAATGGCGCGTAGGGGGCGGCTGGCGACCCGAGAAACGTCGGTCAGCTCCAGTCCACTGGCGACGCTGGCGGCGCGCGGCCGGTAAGGATTTTCTACCTCCCGGGCCACGTTGAGGATGTAGCGGATCCCGAGGCGCTCCAAGACGCCCCCGTTGGCGGCGTTGTGCTCATCGCCCAAGTAGAGGCCGGGCAGGATGTTCATGGGCTCGTGCTTGTAGGTGGACTCGGAATAGCCAATGACACCGGTATCGGCGGACACCGGGGTGAAGGGCATCGAACCGAGCCCGGGTGTGGCGGGGGCGCTATGGGAGTGGGTGTCCCGGTCGGCCTGCTTGAGCAAGGCGATGGCCGGGGTTTCCAGGTGGAGAGCCAGGTTCTTGGCGTTCCGCTTGCGGCGGAGGGAGTGCACGTCGGAGGATGCCATGGCGCGAGTCTTTGTCAACGCGTCAATCGAAAACTTGGGCTTCAAGGAGTAGGAAGAGCTGACGTTGGAGTGGGCGGGATGCGAACGGACGAGCATAGTGAGATGGTAGAAAAACGAACGAGGCGATGAGGGGTAGGGCCGGCCTACAAGACAAAAAGAAATCGCAGGGAGGAAGAGCGGTAGAAGAGTTGGCGCGAAATGGCGGTTTAAGTCGAGCCAGTGCGTGGAGCAGTAGGCTGGACACGGCGTGCAAGAAAACTGAGGGTAGCTGCTGTAGGCCGGTCGTGGGACGCAAGTGACACCGCTTGGGAGGTCGATTAAGCTGGAGCAAGAGCAACCGTGAAATAAAGCCACGAGAGGCCAACGGCTTGAAAACGAGTGTCGGAGAAAGGAGGAGGCGTTAAAAGAGGGGTTGGTGAGCGGCATGCCAAATCATGGGGCAGGAGGCGGCCGGTTCGGTTAAATAGGTTTGGGAGGGGGGAGAGGCAACGGCGGGCCAAGACAACAAGCGAGGGGCACGGAATACGGGAAGGGGCATACAGATGCTCACCGACAGACGGGGGCCCGCCACACTGAGGCCGGAAAGAAGGGAGAGGGGGAGTACACGCCGGGAAACACCGCACGGCGATTAGTAGAGCCTGGCGAAAAAAAAGAGGGTGGTGGGCCGCGCCCAGGTAACGTAGGACAAGGGAGCCAGGGCCTGTCGACAAGCGGGGCCTATGGCTGAAAAGTGGGGTGGCGGGAGGATTGGTGGGAGGTAAGACCAAAGAAAAGAACTAGTGCGGGGAGGTGGAGGGTGGCGATCGCGACGTTCCGCGGTAGCAGCGATCCCTCTTGCCTAATACGGCTGTGGCCCCGTGGCTTCACGCCTAGCCCCCGTATATTCGTTTGGCCGCGTCGATTATTAGGTGTGTTTCTACGGCGTCTATCTATCCATTAAGGATGGACCTGCCTGCTTACCGCACCGCCAGCCCGCGTCACATCCACTCGTTGCCAAAGGACCAGATGGCATTGCTTTCCTAAGCAGACGAAGGCCGCCCCAAGGCCTGGAGCGGGGCCGAGATCATCTCCAACCCCATACTATATCTTGCGTAGGGAGGAGGAGGAGAGGGAGTGGACAACGTTATCAGTGCGTACCGTGGTGATGCTGTGATGTTGGCTAGTCATCCACGCTTTCCTCGCTGCTCTGGTGTAGAATCTCGATTGATATTGGTCGCATCGCCACACCTCTCCGAGAAGGGGATGCGGGGCTGGCCGATTACCCAAATGGCAGGAAGGCACTGTCAGCCAAGGTTCTCCCTGGCCAACAGGTCACCGACCTTGATGGCCAATTATTTTGATGTTCAGTATCCCTTGCAGTATGGCCCGCTGCAAACCCCTCACCTAGACCCGCATTTTACAGCCCCTCTTTTCCTGTCTTAATCCGTACTGCCGATGTTTCTGGGTTCAGGAGCAATGGCTGGGCAGAGGTACCCGTGGCTACCAAGCGCTGCAGCCTCCGAAAGTAGACACATGAGGGTCACATCGCCGTACATGAACGTACATGTCGTAGTGCGCCCCGCTCTTATCCCAGCGCCAGTCTCGCCGGGTTCCCTTAATATCACTCTCCACCCCTATAGCTCCACACATGACGGCCGGGTCACGACCAAGGTGCACATTGTGCATAATGGTGGTGGCCAAGTATACAGTTAAAGCAAGGCAGTGGCGACGCCGGGCTGCGTATGCAATTTCCGCCCACAACTTTTACTATCTGTACTACCGACGCTACCCATTTCGAGTGGGAGCGTCTGCGAGCTGCCTTTTACCGAACGTGCATTGCCAACGTTACTGCTCTCTCCAACTCGATGACGAGAGTGATGTTGACAGCCGCCTAAAAATGTATGTGGTCTAGGGAGACCTACGTTGTTAGCGTCAGAAAGGCAGTAACTCCTGATACCACGTAGCCAGCATTTCCACCGCAACGCAGGGGTTTCTGTCGATTCCCTTTTTCTTTATTTTCTAACGAGATGCTGTTGTACACAATCTATCGCGAAATCGACCTCATTACCAATACGCAACATGGGCCTAACGTGCTACCTGCGGCTCTTTTGCCTACTGTGTATCGAACCCCCCTCATCTTTACTCGCCGACTGAATTCGTTTACCCAAACTGTATCCCTGAAGCCTACCGGCTTCGTGTCTTTTGGCAACCACGCCTCCCCCACCCGCCCAATAATGTTTCACTATCACTTCCCGAATTACGACGTCAGGAGGGAGGAGGTACCTTCCCTCCCCTTTCCCCACTTGACCATTACCACGCTGACTTTGCGACCCCTCCTTTCTTTCGTCGGCTCCTATTGATTAAATGGTGGGTTAGGTAGGAAACACAACAGAGAGTATGACAAAAATCCCCGGCGGTGTTCAGCCTCGAGCGTGATGGGTGAGGTGTATAACGAAGCGGGGCGCACACTGACCCTCTACAGAGGTTTGGATCAACCCGCGTATGCATTGAAGATGCCAAACAACGGGGCCAAGTGTGAAGGTAGAGGACGAGAAGTTCCAAATGATCGAGTTGGTTCTCGTCTTTCGTGTCATCCCGTATAACCAACCCCACTTCCAAGTCGCTTGCGCCACCATCCTCGCATTATCGAAATGTAGGGGCGAACGGTGGCGGGTCTTGGTGAAGGTGTTCAAAGTCCTGCCCCCTTCCCCTTCACGGTGAACGCTATACAGGAAGCGTGTCCGAGTGGCATATGACGGGCCAATGTATGTGTTGAATCGGTGGGTATGCTTGCGAGTAAACCGAATATCGTCGGACTGCCGAATTAAGCGTCAAAGGCTGGGACATGTGGGTCGTAATTTACGCACGCCATGCGTGATTGGGGTGGTGGTAGTTTCGTACAACGGCGGAACGGGTAGGCACTCACATACACACCTGAATGGGAGTCGGCATAGCCGCCACCTCCGTATATCAAGCGATCAAGGGGAGGGGGGGAGGGTAGGGGCACGTAGTGATTGTGAAGGTGTCCAAGGAGAAGAGACATACCGGCCCGGTCGAGCTGGAGATTCGTGCCAGGCGTGTCATCGTAGTGCGACAGGGGTCAGTTTGACATCCTACGAGGGTTTGCCCTCTCGAACGGCTTCTTACTGATTCCGCACCGTTAAGAGACACGCAGGCTCCGTATGGTACAGCGCACCGCGACCCCGGTTAGCGACCCTTGTCATGACTGCACGGCAGCAAACCTTGTCGGATGGCCTCCCGCGACCCTGGCTCACCCCCCGGGATCCGGTTGACGGCCCCTTCCCCCTTGTTGGCGTTGGTACCACTAATTCAGACCCAGTGTTTCCATACAAGGCACCTTAACCATTGCATCTCCCCTCCACTCTCCCTCCGCCATCGCTGTTATTACCATCTAATTCTCCCGATCCTACCGCTTGGACTCCCCCTTTTTCCTGCCTTTCTCGCATCAAGGGCCCCGATCCCACATGACTTGGCTCAACAGTTGTGAACCCCTTGGGTCTGGACCCTTTTCCTGTCTTCGCCCCGAGGGCTATCGTCTTTTGGCCCTAATTACCATACACTGTCGTTGTATTGACCGAGTGCGTAACGAAGAGCAAGTGCGTAGGTGTTGTGTCCCTTTTCGGTAACCACCAATATGGTCACCCAGGCCTATTACGTGAATTTGTATGTGATGCCCTTTCGATCATTTTTACTTTTTTGCAATTATCCCCCTGTGGAGACAGGTTCAACAGAGGAGAGGGTCATGCGCAGGCCCCTGGCTTCAACTTTCAAAATAATTCAACGCTACGGTCGATCTCATTGACATTTTATCATCAACCTATATTGCGCAAAAGATGTCACAGCTGCCTACCACCGGTTAGGCCGTCTTCAAGGCCGGCATCCTTCGGACCTTAATACAGGCCCCCTACCTGTTTAGGGTAGCATCCCCCTCTCCTCATCTTCGTTGTCCTCACCTCCCCTTCCTTACCCTACCGCGTGCTGCACCCATCAGCCGAATATAAATGCCATCCGTTTGGACGGTCATATTACGCGCGCACCACGAACGGCGTAGCCATCAAGGTGTTTTTTGCCAGATAAAGGCTGACCAGGAGAAATCTCATACATCTCAACTACTCAGGGTCAGCCCCAGACCGTCGAGTGGCGAGCGCCCCTCCATCTATTCATCATTTGGTCCCCATCGATCCGCTATCACGCGGGCGAGGTTACGTGTTGCATTTTCTTATCTACCATCTATATCACCTTCGATACAAGTTCCCTTCTTCGAGTCCCGAAAATTGAGCAAGAAGGTAGGTAAATGGGTTGGCCGTAGCAATTCATCTACTAACCGATAGGCCCAATCTACTAACGTGTATCGAAGCCTCCCCCGGGACGCGGTGGAACTGACGGTCGCGGCCGCGTCTACGGGGATAGTAAAGGGCGTCCAGGAAGGGATCGGACGAGTGACAGGCCATTGCAAATCATTAACTCCAGCCACAAGGACCGCCCTCCCTCTGTCCCTTCACACACACACACACACCATTACCGATCACAACCAGGCAATGAAGGAAAATGGGGGATGTATGTGAGTAGTGAATGAGGGGATGGCGTAGCATGATTCCATCACGACACATCTCCCGATGAACTGGTGACAGCCCCATAGAGAACCAGACTCGACGATAGATGGACCAGCCTCTTGTCACCTGCCGCGGATTGCAGATACCTCCTCCCCCACAAAAAAAAACGAGGGATTAGGGCAAACCACCGCTGTGCCTTTTCTTTCCTATCTCTACACACCTTAATCACGCGCCACTTTTCTAGCTATCGTATTAATCTTCCTCCCCCCCCCCTTGTAGTCGTCACGCCGGTCGACCAGCTGTGACCTACCCGCCAAAACTCCTTTTGAGATTTCCTGTTTCCGTGACCTTGCACCCTGATCTGCCCTCTCCTGTCAACTTAGACGCGACTCTAGTTGAAATCCCAAGATTCGCGCTCCCAATTCTGGAGGCCTGGGTCTTATCGTACGTGGTGGGATGGCCAAGAGGTTACGTGTTTACGGAGATAAGTTCGCGACCACCGCGTCGGATGTTCATGAATGTTTTTTTTTCCACAACACCGCTTGGCTTGCATCCTTCACGTACTCCCCTTCCCCCTTTGCTTCTACCACTCACTCTCCGGCTGGCTAGGACAGAAACCTTTGCTGCAAACGGATGAGGTGTAGTGAGCATAAGCGAATAGTCACGTTCCAATCTTAAAATGGGTAATCATTAATGATCGTTGGCTATCACGATGCGCGTAGGAGATGGGGTTGGGAAGAAAGGGGGATTGAAACCCTGTCGGGTAATGGGCAGGCGCGGTGAGGCTTAGAAGCCAACCCCTAGGTTACAGTAGAGTATCAAGTTTCCATAAGCCCAGATCCCCACCATGCCTACCAGGCATGCCTGTCAGGCCAATATGATAAGCCGAGGGGAATTCGGGCTACCATGCCCCTAAAAATAAGTGACAAGGCTGACCTACGCCCGGAGCACCATCGCCTCGATAAGCCACATTGCCACCCTCCTCCTTTAGCTACACCTACCGAATTGCCTCGCGGCTTGGACCCTCATCTCCTTTGAATACTCACCTTTTCTCCGAGCATGTTAATCGGCGGGCCACCTTAGGAGTGACTGGCACCACTGATGGCGTTCTCCTAGGGACACACATGGCAGCCACCATGCGTTATTATTAGACCTATGAATACTTAAACCGCCACCATTTTCATTCGCCACGCTTCCCATTACATCAGACCCGTACAAAGGGCTCTCCATTTTTGTGACATTTCTCCTGTTTATCTACAGGTGGTGGGCTTGATAGAATTCCCACTTGAAGTAGCTATGTGCCACCCTCCCCCCTCTATACGACAGAACCTGGCAACCATCACCCCCCCCCCAAAACCTCGGGCCTGCGCTTACTCAACTCACCCGTCATCCCTCGTTTAAATTTTTATACATCCCCTCTCTCCCCACTCCCGGTCCGCTCATGTCACCACCCGGGGCGCTAGTTGGGGTTAGACGTGTGCACCCGTCCAGATTAGCCACACAAAGATTGGACGCGCCTTGATTACACCATCCGGCGCCTTTGGGTGGTCTGGTCCGTGTCATACTCAGCCTCGCAGAGAGCCACCCCCCTACTCTCGTTTCCCCTGTTTACTCTCTCGGTGTTACGCTCCAGAGCACCTGTTGTCCGCGTCCCATGCACCACCGCTCCCCCTCCCCTTTCCTCCCATATAGCCTGGCAATTGTTAGCTGTTGCTCTTATCCGGTGCACCCCATTCCAGCCGCTGCTTTGGTCCCTCACTACATTCTATCGCCTAGTCAATATAGTTGGTGGGGCGGCGCCTAAAGCTATTTTTAGTTTGATCGCCCCGCTTCCATCTCTACTGCGCCATTCTACTCTCATCTCCCCCTTCCGTATACCTTCATTTTCTCCAACATCTGCACCTGTCCATTATGAGCCTTGATGCCATAGTTGTTGTTTTTTCCCGTTTATCTCCCGAGCTTACAAAGGTCAGCAAAAGAAGTGACGCTGGTTGACATGGAGCCGAATTGGCGGGCCACTTGGTCCCGATGGCCAGTTTTTCTTCGCAGGCGATGGCTTATTGTCTTTTATTAATTAAAGTAATCCACCGTCTACCCCGTGGGTGATTACGCTGGTGAGGATTTCTATGGTCGACGGAGACTAGGACTACCTGGTTCAGCGTAATTGTTTTGCTGCTTGCCAGCGCCACGGGTAAGTTTTTTTTTTAGAAAAAAATATAATTACAATAGAAATATAGTCGCTGGTGATGGGCAATTTTCGCCGCGCGTTGACTTAAGTGCGGGGTTTCTTGGCGCCGTCTTTCGAAAAAAAAAACAATAAAAATAATGGAGGCAAGACAACCATACCCCAGTAAATAGCTAGACTTGTGGCAGAACCTTCCGTCGCATTAGCTAATCCGTCTAGGGATTTTTAAGACTCTATTCGCTTAACCTGAACGTCTGGGATGGGGACCAGGAGAGTGGTAAACCCCTCCCCCACAACTCTCCCAAGATCTGATCTACCCTCAGTCAAAGTCTAAGATGTCGAGGAAACCAAGTACGCGCACAGCCCCTCCGTCAAACCTTATACGTGACTGGTGCAACCTCCCTCTACCCCCCCTTTAGGTGCGAAGTATAACCTCAGCCGGAAATAGGAAAGCAGGGGCGGCTGACCTGTATCACGTCCCGTATCACACCGTCGGCGGCGTACTATAGGCTATGTGGTCTCACTCTCCACCATTTCGCTGGTGACTATAGCTACCCTTTCACCCGATCCCTATCTGCTTTTCCGACCTTGGGGTTGTACCGATTTTGAATACTTGTCTGGGTCGTCATTGTAGAATTGACTTGGTGTTATGGGGAAGAATAGATGCCCCACATCATTTTTGGACCATGTCGGCTTTGCGTCACCTGTAGGGTAGTCTGCTGAAGCATACCCTTTTTCTGTTCTCTACGAACTGATGACTAGCCCCTCACTGTCCCTGCCTTACCTTGAACCCCTTACCTAGGAAAGCGTCCTAATTATCAGGCCGGCCCACCGTTGGCCCTCGATTGCAAGACTGCGATCACTCATCTATCGCCTATACCGGCATCGCGATGAATACGGGCGCCCCCCAGTGACTGACGTATAACCGGTTGTGTTTCGCCACTGGCAGGGTGTGGTCAACATGGGTGGATCATGGGAGTGGCAAATTGTGAACAGCCCCGGTCGAATGACTTATTGCCGGTGGGTTCGCCTCGCCTCCTACCTTCATCCCGCCAAACCTAAGACGGTCGCAGCTCCATCCCTGTTTTAATTACTTGCGATCGTTTAGACCCTCACGCTACTGCCGGCCGCGAAGAGCAATAGAGTAGGCAGCCTGGTCCGTCTATTTTTAGAAGCGGCCACCCCACCATACCCCCCTTCTTTTTCCCCCTGAATCCACCGCGGTCGGGCGATGGGGTCACAATGGGCTTGTAAAAAGGCCCTCCCCCCCTATTAGAATGTAATGTATTTTTAGTAATCGGAGCCAAGGCTCAGGCAGGCGCCCTGAACGGCTACGTCGTCAAATCTTCAGGGGGGGGGAAAGGTGGGAGCTAGTCCCTGTCACCATTCAAGTGAAAACGTACTTGCTACTGCCCCGCTCCCTTCCACATCCTAATGTTCATCTCGCCCGCCGCATCGCCCCGTCCCCCACCGATAGGTCACGTGGTGCACTCCTCACAAGAGTCGCCTCATAAGGCTGGGCGACGAATAGACTGTACTATAGAGAACTTGTACCAACTAGTTCCTCCAGGGGGGGGGCAGGGAAGACGGATAAGGGACCTAATTGGCACTTCCTGTACCCGCCATACTTCATCAACTAGGGTTAGGCCTTCAAGTGAGGAGCCAGTGTCGGAGGATGACTGGGTGGGTCTGAGGCAAGGAGGGTAAACTAAAACTTCACATCCTACCTCCATACCGACCGTCCCCTTCTACCCCTGTCACTGCCACCTCAGCCGAATGTTCTTTCCTACATGATGCCAAGAAGCAGCCCCGCCCCTGGCCCGACGTGACTGGCACCGGGCCTACCGCTTGAAATGAACACCCCCCCCAAAAAGAAGAGGAAGGGGGCGGGGTACGTAAATCCATCGTGTGCTTATCCCTCCTCATCCTTCGACCCACCACTCCGACTGCCGTCCCATTGATGGACTCATGACTGAAATCATCCCCTTCGTTTGCAACCAGCCGACATAGGCGTGTGTCTTGTGCAACTACTGGAACTCATCACCCGGCTTCGTCAAGAGAGAGAACAATGGGAGGCTACCATGCCCATATCTTTGGGCCCATAGCAAAGGAAATCGGGCTACTAAATAGGGCATATTTATTGCATACTCAGAAGTCGGGGCGTAGATGGCATAACGGTTTCTACTACGAAGGCGATGACCCTGTGGTATGTAATCTTTGTGCGATAAAGGTACCTATCATGCTGTAGTTGAGAGATATTAGCTAGGATGTATGTGGGAGGACAAAAGTCGGCTTGGTCGTTCACTTGGGCTGTAGACGAGGTAAATAGAGAAGGGCGGAGTGGTAAACCCGGCGGTCCGACGGGTACGCTACAAAACAGCGCTCGTAGGGGGTGATCCAGCCTCGGGCGGGGGCCATAAGACGATGCGGGGCGAAGGAGTGACGGATCTACCCACGCAGCAGACATGGGGAGTTCTGGCTGGCTAACCACAGGAAAGGTGAAGGTGAAAGAGAGTGGTAAGGGGCCAGTCGCGGCCTAAACCTACATCCCATTGGACCGGGCTTTCTTTCCAACAAAAGACATAAGCATACGCAAGATAAGCCGGTGGATGACTTGTGAACGGTCCGCTTCCCCCTTTTTCACTCAGTATTTTTGGGTCCCGTCGAACCGGTCAAGGCGTAACAGGCCGTGGCCGACGGTCAGACAGGGGACAGACATAATGGCTGACTAAATTGAGCTCCCACGACCTCTATTCGCCACTATGATTTACGAATACTGCGGGGTATAGAGGGCCTCTATGAAATATCAATCGCTTCGACGGAATCGTCTTGACTGTGTTCCATTGACAACTATTTTTATAGATGTTATTTATGCTGACTGATAGGGCCCTTGGCGTAGGCTGTGGCACTCTTGAACTAATTATACACGTAAGGGAATGCTATGGCGTATCCGTGTATTGTTATATAACATGCGTGACAATAACCTTTTAAGCTGGACAGGTGGTCTTCCGTGGTCTTTGTGGCTCTTGGCATGCGCAGATATGGGTATGCGGACCAGCGGTCAAGGAAACGGGGCTGTAGTGCGATATGCGGGGGGGGAGCTTCGTCTCCCCCCTCTTATGTCTACTACTAGCCAATGCCCTTTACCCTTGCTTGCCAATGGTGAGACTAAGATGTGGCCAGATGCCAAGACTTCGAAGGGTATGTATTCCGAAAAGTAAGATCCAACGACCGTGAGAGACGGGAAAAAACAGTTGTGGATACATCTGTCGGTAAATCCCGGAGACGCGTGCACGCAAGTTTGGTCGGCCGTGGTGGGGAGAGGGATGGGGGAAGGGTTGCGGTTGACCGGTAAGATGGTAGCCTCTCCCTCCAAAGGTGGCATTAACGGAAAGCCCGGAGAAATAGGTATGTGTCGATTTAAAGGTGACCACTGTTCCCAAGCCCTTCCTGGTATGAAAACAAGATATGTATGAAGCAACAATATCGACCTGTTCTTCAGTTTTAACCGGCTTGGCTGTGTCAGGGAACGTAAGCATTATAGGGGGCTGCCGTTTATCAGAACGTCGGTGTGGTAGCAAGGTAAGGTAGGGTGTCCCGTACTAATCGATCGTTCATCGTTTGCTAAGCCATTCCTTCTCGACCGCAGTTGATTGCTACAACTTCCCGCTATCGGAGATATAAGGGCTAGGAAATGACGACCGGCTTCCGTCGAAACGCTTTAATCCACCATGCCCGCACTCTGGTTAAACGTATGGGGTCCGTAACGGAACCAACCTTATCCGAGGGAACGGTGGGGCAGCACAAGATGGTCCTGACGAACTGTACCAATGGTGGTAGTTGGGTGGGACGAAGTAACAATTTCCTCCTAAAGCCGAGACCAAGTTGTGCCCACTAGATGATGCAAACTGAGGGGCTCCCTGACTATTAAAACCGCACTTATTATTATTATCCATACTTTTTGGAATGAAGGGCTTTTCCGGATGATCGGCCCTTTCGGCAAGTCTCTGACTGACGTTAATCCTGACAATGATGTCATTGTAGCCTCGAGGGCTGACCATGGTCACTTCGAAGCTACAAGTCAACCTTCCCTCCCCGTGTGGAAAATCGTCAGGGATGGCCACCTTCATTAACAGTTCCCGCTTTCAGCATGAGCTCTGCGACTTATTCTCCGGTAAGAAATGATTCAGAGACCTTCCAATCTGCATGTGCATGCACGCCTTCCCACCTTCCTCCTCACCCCCTTCGAGGCACAGTCATTTAGGGAGACATCGGTCATCGCAAACATAGGCGAGGGGAAAACAGAGGAGGATTGATTATCAAAATTACTAAGTGGATAATGGAACGGTATGACATGGTTCGCACTAGCTCATCCTTGTGTAAATTCGTCATCATAACGGCACCACGTCATATTCACTGGTCATACGAACGGAGGACATCTCGTCCACCATCAGATACATGTTAAGTTTGGTCTATCCGAACAGTAACACTAAGCAGTTAAGATCGATCGGTGGGATGCCCCCCCCCACAATCCAGGCCACCCAGCCAAAAATTCTGCAGTTAAACTTTTCCCTCAGAGAATACCGGGAAAACGTACCACTGAAAGAAGGGGGAGAGGGCAGTACAGGTATCAGATTATGCCAGCCACCAGCACTGCTGAGACGGAGGGCCCTATGTTCAACACTCTTCCGTGCCATAGTTTCTTCCAACCCATCCTCACTTCCCTACCACTCAATGTCTTGACCACATTTCGCCGACAAGAAGCTCAATACGCTTAGCCACGGACCACCAGCCCCGCTGACTGGACTTCTTTACTTCCCTCACGCCACGCATCTCCTCCCCTACACTAATACTCTGGTCCTGGCTGTTCGGAAACTGCAAAGTCAACAGCCGGCTTGCTTAGAGGAACCGTGGCGTACCACCAACCATAGATTGAGTATGCAGCGTGAGGTTAAAGTGGTGCAGTATTATTAATCAACAACCCATGGTGTGTTAAAAATAGAGTTAGGAAGGGGTACTGCTTAAGGCCCTATATCTCGGGTTATGCTTTTACGGTAAGGGTGGGGCTTACGGGCGAAGTGACTCGGTAATGGGTGATCGCGTCTCAATCCTTAGGCATTTCCGTCGGATTATCGGGGACCTGTAGTGACTTACCAAGTGTATTCTCAGATAAGCCGCTTTGTGGCCGCAGTAGGTAATAGTCATTGCCATTGGTCATATAGCATCGGGGTCCCTAGACTTGATGTATCCTCACTGCGCAATCTTCCGCCGATATGGGTGTCCACTGTTACCTGCCTGGAGCCCGGTCAGGGTCCCTTGGGTGTGGATACGTAATGTTACACAATGCGGGGTCTCCACCATTCATCCTGATCACCTAAGGAAGCTAACAGTACCACTACATCGACCTGGTAGCGAACATCCTACCAGATCCCACTGAACAGCCAGAGAGATCCCGTTGGCACGGCGACTGAAGTAAATATAAACAACATATAATATGGCCCACAACGGGTCCGCCGATACGGGACGAAAATCATAACAAATACGGTTCACTAGCTATGCTGTTGTGATTGTAGCCAGCTTCTAGGAACATTCAGTAGCCGGTTGATCCGTGGCGAGCGAGTCTGTCCATCATTTACATCTTGCGTAGCTACACGCTACCTATATGGGGGACAAGGTGGTTCTGACTGCCACCGACGATGGGCTGGCCCTATCGTCTAAACCCGGTTTCTCCGGATCCTGAATTACACAGTGTGGTAGTGGGGCAATGGAGATTGCCATACTGCTCCCGTCCCAGCTGAGAAGCCAGCTTGGACAAAGTTAATCACAGCATGGATAAGATCCTAGTGCCGTTTTTGGCGGCCGGAGACGTACTGGCAAGGGGTTCGGATTCAATCATAACTGTAAACAATCGGGCGGTCACTATGATTGCTTAAGGGACCCATACCACAGACCCTACGATACTTCAAGGGCCAAGTTAAGCCAAGCCTTAATGATCTGCCACCTAATCCTGATTCCTCTGTTGTTTTTGTGGACGACACCCCCGTTTTTAGTGTTGCACATTCCAGCTTTAGACCGGAAGAATCGCACCTAAACTAAACAATAAGTAACCAGCCACGGAACTATGAAAACCTGTCGTTTAGAAAGAGCAACTGCATCGGACTAAAAGAGACCTTGCAGCAAAAAAAAAATCGTTTACCTGCGCCTGAATAGGAACTTAATGGAACTTCATCGTTGGTAACGTGAGTATCGTTAAATCCACACCTGCATCACTCACTTTCCAATCTCGACGAACCTGCAGCCTTGGTCCCTTAGCAACAATGGAAGATCAATGCATATCGACCTTTAACTCACTTTTCCGTTGGTAGTCTAGAACTCCTATCTACATACTGTGATTGGGTTAGCAGGATATGCAAAACATATCTGTGTGGAATCGTAGAAAAAGGGGGGTGATCCGGTTTGGACAAGGAGGTCAGGAAACTTGCTTCAACGAGAAAGGTTAGAGAGGGAGAGGGGTCAATATTCGGAGGTCAACCGCACTGGCAGGAGCGGAGGGGAGGGGGATCTGACACGGGTCTGTTCGGAATAGCTCCCGACTTGCACTTGGTGCCGGGTTGTTTACATTATCGGAGGGGGACGGGTAACGGAAGCGTCCAGTCCCCACCCTAACGTAGGATAACGAAGGAGGAGAAGGGGGGCACAACGAGGCCACCGGTTGATCACAACTGAGAATAGGTCAGTCGATACCTTAGGAGTGTAAGTCAGAGTCGCCGTTCTCGACTCCTCCATGTTTTGGTTTTCTACATCTACCAAAAAAGGACGAGGGCGAATCTTTGGGAGTTAACAGGTAAAATATAGGGTGTGGTTATAGTTTTAGTCATTTTTCTTAACGTGATGGTGCCTGGTTTTCTGCTAATCCGTGGCAACACGATATTAGATGAAGCTCAATGATATCGAGCTCCGACATTTTAACCAAAACATAAACCGAACGGCGCCGCCCCTCTCTGCAGTTGGGTCTAACGTCTGCGGGCCGACCTCTGTCAACCAGCAAGGCGGGCCTTCGAAATCCTAAATCACCATAGCTAATCTTAAGCCTACCTTGTCGCCTTTTTGAGGTCCTGTGTGGCTGACCAGCGAGTTCGGGTAAAAGCGAAAACTGATCCCCGTAACCAGTAATCGAGAAGTGAGCGGACGAATCCGGTCGTTGCAACCTCTTTAGACGCTGCTCAGGTCACTACGGCTGCTTAGCCAATCCCCAGTAGCACGGATAAAGTCTGAATAAGGGACAGGGGGGAATACCTACGTAAGCAATTGCGCTGGGTCAAGATGGATAGCTTGTGGCGAGGACATCAGATGAGAGACAATAACTATGGGACGCAAAAAGGGGGTGGATTAGCTATACACATACACACATGCACTAGACAAGCGAAAATCCATGTGGAGAAGAGGGTGGTGGTAGTGGTTGAGGGGGGGATTGGGTGCAAGTTGGGCACATTAAACGGGTCCGAATACAGAAACAGGAATGGCAAGTAAGGGACCAGGAAGGCCGGAAAGTGGAGGAGGGGGGGCGCTTGGAAATATTCGCGGGGTGGTTGGGAATTAAGACGAGTGTATTTTTACCCTAAAAGCCGTATATAGGTGGGAAGTTATTAGTGGGCACATCATACTGAACAGTGGTTGAGGTTGGTGGATCCTGCCTCCTCTCGGCGCTTCTATTCACTCCGATCTCGGCAACTGAAAAGTGGGAGAGTGGGAGCTGGCGACTGTTGGTGGACTAGTTGTGGTGACCATAATGGGAGAGGTGAGAGGGGGAAAGGAAGGAGGAAATATTGCCCATCGGGCCAGACCCATCGTCACTATCTTTAGAAGTATGGGCCGACCCTAAAGTGGTTTACCCATTGCAAGCATGGCCTGACTGTCGGCCGCTTGGACCTACCTGCCGATAGTTCAGGGCGGGACAGGTGGCCAAACTAATTAATACTCAGTGGATAGGTAACTGGTACCAACTAATCGGGGATACCTGGCGCTGCTGATTTAGTATTCGTGCGCATTGGATTGGCCTACGGCTTGACTCCATTTAACTATTTTTGGCCTTGCGATGAGGTGCTCTTTGGCGGTGACTGGATGGGCGTCCAGGTCGACCACTAGTCCGAACTGTAGCCGGGAAACAGGCTACTTTTACTTCAATATAGTTCAATGAGTTGTGTTTTTAGGCGCGAGTATGATGATGAGCGCAGGCCTCCCACGGAATTTTGACTTACTTAGGGGGTATGCACACCCAATGCATGACCCGGACAACTTGTGGAGGATATGGATTGGGAGAGTAAACATGAAATTAGGAAATAACCTGAAGACTGACTAATGACAATATAATGGGGACAGGATAAGGCAAAGCGAAAACGATACAGCCGTCAGGCATGGGAATAGACAAGTCATGCTAGAAACTAGGCAAACAACACGGTTTGGGAGGAGGGGGCAGGAACACGTCGGATCAGTCGGAGGGCACATGGTGGCTACTTGGCCACCTGGCCTACAGCCGGGTACTGGGCGATTTCTAGGTATCCTGAAGTCCAACACGCCCGGGTCTTCTTATCCAAGTCGTCACATTCCCGGACCAGCTGAGTGAGCACCCTGCTGTCGCAGGCACATTGTTGGGTCTGGGCCAGTCTGAGTAGGTCCGAGCGGAACCGGGAAATGAAGAACGACAGGGCCGACAGTTCCTTATCCATATCGACGAGGTAGGGTGCCAAAGGCGAATGGAAGGAATGACTCATCGCTAGGGTCATTAGCTTGGAGCTCGGGGCGGTGGCGTGCGGAGGGAGTTCTTCATCCTTCTGGCTGGCCAGAAAATCAATAAATTCCATGAGGGCCGACGAGTTCTCCATGACGAACTCGTTCATAGGCGACATGTGCGGTTCCTTGACACCGAATTCCGAAAGGTTGGCCAGGCATTGCACGCTCTTGGCTAGTAACGTCAGGGTGCGGTGGACCTTGGGTTCGGGGTTTTCCTTAACGAGACCGTAAAGTTTGGGCGACAAGATGGCTGGGCAGATGAGTCGTAGGAAGAAGAAACCGCTGGTAATTAATTCCAAATAGGGGAGGTAGTAGATGCAGCATTAGGAAACATGAAAGTAAGTATGTATGAATTAGTGTACTTGAGGTCGATTAGAATGCCGCGGAAGCAGTGGCCTAGTGAACGGCCTGAAGATGTATCTACTTCTTATCCATTGAGCAATATCAAGTATCCCATACTTACCTCACACAGGTGTAGCGGGCCGGGGAGACTGACTTGGGGTCTACTTTGGTACCAAACTTCTCCTCGATGATGCGACGGAGCCGGGAGAAGATGACACGTAACTCAACTGGGCAGCGGGCTTTCGACTGCTCGATGGAGCTCCAGAGGATCCGCACGTAGAGCAGCAGAATTTTCCATTGGGCACCTACATCCTCGCCTGCCGGCAGTTTAGCAGGGTCCACCTCGCATGCGACCTGGTACTGGCAGATGTTACGTACTAGGGTACCCAGGGTATCCTCAACGTAGGTCATACCCACGATCTTCATATAAGCGTCGAGAGCCTTGGTGAAGACCGAGTTGCCTCGGAAGAGGATGTTAGGGTCCTCGGTGCGCGCCACCTCGTGCTGACCGAGGTAATCGAACCACGGGATGGCCAACTCCTTGGTCAAAAATACCTTCAGGAGGGTCTCGGAGAGCCATTCCAGGTTACGGGCTACGCCTGCGAGGTCGAATATCACATGGTTTTGGTAGTTAAGCAGAGTCTCCAACAGCAGGGCATATTCGGCGGAGGGAAGGACAACGATCTCATCGTAGCGAAGCTTGAGGCGCAGTCCACCCACCTTGTGGATAGGCGGTAGTGGTCCGTCATGGTTCGATCTTCCGTGGCCACCGGGAGCTACTAGACTGACACCAAGGCCCCCACCCGCCGAGAGGGCCCCAGAACCGCGGAGAATGGTACACGCGTTGAGATCCTGGTGTTGTGGGTTGCCCAAGACCGGGTACCAACCGTCGTAGGTCTCACCGCGTCGCAAGGTCGGGATGGGGATCACTGCCTGGCCCACCAGGTTATCCTTGAGCATCTTGTTCGAGCTATAGATGGCCACTGAGACACCGCAGTAGAAGGACGGGAGGTCTGTGAACAGGAAATCCTCACGCCACTGCAGAGGGCCCCCGGTCTTCGTGCTGGTGCGGGCGCGGAGGGTATCGTCCAGGAAGAGGTTGCAATAGAAGGCTGAACCGCTCACCTCTTGGGCCTCGACCACCCGCACCCAGAAGGTACGAACGGCGCGGAACTCCAGGGTAGGTTTGCCAATACCGTGCTGGACCGGACCAAAGATCTCGGGCTTGGCGGCCGCCTTGAGGAGACATAGCCAGACGTTGCGCTCCATCGGGTTGTCTGCCGTAAAGTAGAAAGTGCCTTGTAGCTGAGTGCGGATGTGAAAGCAGAACCGCTTGTCGAATAAGGTCTCGTCGTCAACCTGAATGTCGCTGCGGTTGATGGTATCGAGCGGGATTACTTCTAAGGTACGGCAGCTCTGTGGGTGGGAAGGTCATAGAATTACGAAGACAAGGTGTACGAAGGGTGGTTGGGTCAGCCATCGATCAATCCATGAGATACGTGAACGAGGGCATATTAGCTAACGGTCTTATCTACATACCGTGTTGTCATAGAGTGAGAGGCTGAACTCGGAGCCATCACCCTTGACAGTAGCGGCGGTGGCCTTCCAGTCACCGCTACTCATCGTCTCCTTGAGAATCTGCCAGTTTTTGTTACTCTTGGTAGCTGGGATATGAGTTAAAAAATAAGTGGAGGGATGAGGCCGGCGGTTAGATTAAAATTGTCAAACCATGTGAACCCTCTCTGAACTGGCCAAGACTTTACAATGGTAACCATGCGATGCCTACCTCTGATGAACAGCTTGCCGATCTTGACGATACCATCCTTAAGGTCCTCGATGGTAAACTTGGTAAAGCGTGATCGTCGGGAGCCAGACGCGAGTGGGTTAATACTTAGTATTGCATCCAGGCCCAGGAATCATACTGATTACAGGACGGAGTGTCACGGTGTACGTAAATATATCCGCTCATTCTAACCCTGTAGCGCTGACAGCCTACCTCTTCAGAGCCAGATGAAGCTGAGTCGTCGTGCTGGCCTATTTGGAGCTCGTTCTGGGGAATGTATCGAGCCACATTGCACTGAGAACGTTAGTTGGGGCCCAGCGGTAGAGGGTGCTCCTTGAAGTCTAACTTCAACTCTGCGCTCTTTCAGAATTGAAATATACGAACACTGTAGATTTTTAAACTCACATACCTTGGTGGGGGCGAGGCTCTCGTGGAGGGACGGCCGGCCCAGGGTCTCCATGATCTGGCGAGTGGCAATGAAGGGGAAATACATATCTTCGTTAGGAATTCGCTGCCTGGTACCGCTCGCGTGACCAAAACTACCTTCTATCACATCACCGTCTAAGCACGTTACCTGTTTGGGCGCGATCTTGGGTGCATTGTGGCCCAGGCTGTGCTCAGAGCGGCGGTCCACCGAACCAGACCCGTTGTCGATACTCCTGCGGTGGCTAATGGACCTAGCCAGGTAATTGGCACTGCCAAAAATCGCCATGAATCGGATCTGTTCGTGTTCGTTGCTGAGTTGAAGGTAACAGAGACTGGTTTATGGGTAGGCGATGTGAGGTTGGGAAGGCGAGGTGAAAGATGTTGGTGAGTGACAGTTCAAGGGTGTATTTTGGAAGCGTGAAGGGGAAAGGTGGGAGTAGTGTTCAGTTAGCAAATATACTAAAGCACAGAACACGTTGAGCGAACGAGAGCCCCGCCCCCACTGGAAAGTCAGTCTCCAAGGGTATAAACCAGGGGCAGCCAAGGTAATCCGCCTGGTAGGATACGAAAGTAAAGATCGTAGTAGATGAGCCCAAGTGCCGGCGGGGGTACATTGAAGGAAAGGGAGAGCGACTAGCCCCTTGGATTCTTTTTGTTCTTTGCTAGTGCCACATGGACGTGGCCAGACTATAATCAACCACGATTGAGAAAACAGGTACGCCATTAAGTAAGGGGTTCAAGGTAGAGGAAGAGCGATACAGAAGGGAAGGTGTCGCTCGTAAGGGGCGCCGCGCCACTCTTGGAAGCTCTCTTTCCCCCTTCGACTTACAGTTGGCCATGCTGGGTCAACTCGACGACACTGGTGCGGTTTTGGAACGTGGTCGGCGCGGCAGCCACCTCGGTCACAGGCTGTGCGAACAGTTCGACCACCTGCGTAAGCTTGATGCAGCTTAGGATCAGATCGCCTTCAGATTCGACAGCGTAGTACACCCTACGGTAAGCCGGCCGGGTATTGATGACAGAGGCGGAGATGAAGGTGCGGTCGGGATGTGTAATGCAGGAGGGAGCGAAAGGGTTTTAGAGGGGGGTGGGAGAGGGGGTGAGGGGTGGCCAGCAGCAGTGATCGCAACACGTGAGGAGCAGGTCGATCAGGACCCGGTGGACATAAAAGGGTGAGTCGGGGAGGAGGGGAGTGACAGACAAGGGAGACATGAGGTGGGTGATTAGTACAGTTTTAGGCTGCGAGAGGCTTAATGCAGGATGTGACTGTAGTCTATTTAACGCGGTGGCCGGGGTGGCGGGAGGGAGCAGAATGGGTCACAATCACACGCAACGGTACCAGCAAAACCTGGTTCAGCCGGATGACCAGGCCATTCAGCTCTCCTGTAGTATCAAGTAACCTCATGCGGGAGTAACATCATGGTCATGGTTGGGATTCAACACATGAGGGGCTATACTGATACTGTGCTGCCACTAGATCCGTCCCAGGGGAGGAGGTCCGGAATTCAGCAAGCTGCAGTCAGCGTTAATACCATCACCGCTTACCTCTGCCATGACTCGGTGGAGTGGGGGTTGTAGTAAAACAGGTAACCCGTACGTGGCGCCGACTCATGGTCATCGAAACTGTCGCTACCTGTGTCATCATCTAGACCGAGGTCAGTGTAGAACTCATTAAGCTCCTCCTAGTACATCACGTGTAACAAGAAACGTGGAAGCATTATAGCATGCCATAGTTAGTATTGTTACTCCTGTCGGATACAGTGTCACCGAGGTGAAGACATTACGTTGGAAACACGGGGTCAACCGATTTCTAACCCAGCTGCGTCTTACCTCCATGTCGAAAGTAAGCTGATCGTCGGGACAGCTCTTGACCTCTTCGAACCGTTCGACGGTGGTGGCCTGGGAAGGCACAACAAAGGGTCGGTAGAAAAGTAGGACCCAAAGGGCCAGTGGCTGGTTAGCCGTGTTTTCCTGGTGAGATGGCATGGAAAGGGATTATAAGGTCAGGGTCGAGGAGCTCTCCCGTGCTACACCAACGCCTGTGCTGGCGCCAAACGCTCGTGAATCTTACCTTCTGCATAATGTCTTTGGATAGAAAGTTAAGGCAATCCAGTAGTAGCTTGTGGTCTGTGTAGCTCCAGGTTCGGGATATCTGCGACCACTCTTCGATCTGCCAGGTTATACGGAAAAGGTGTTCGCCATGTAGATTAGCCCGATTGCGTTCGTCGGCGCCAGAGTAGGAATGTGGTATTTTTTCAACAGATTGAATAATACCGGCCCAACGCGGTTAGAAATTGCTTAGCCACAGCTCGCTTGTTCTATAACTCACTTTGGTAAGGATGAGGAGATAACCGCTCTTCTGGATCTGGTCAAGTACCCGATGGTACCGGTACATGGCACCATAATACAGTCGCTTGTTCTCGTACAGCTTGTGCGCCATCTGCCCAATGGTGATGGGTGGCCAGAGTGGAAGAGTGACTTGATTAATAAGGAATAGGGAACGAGTAAGCCTGTCTGCAAGTTAACTTGGAAAGTAGGGAATCTCCCTAAGTGCTTACCTCTACGCAGACCTGGGGGTCGGCGTTGGGACTGAGACTGGCACAGTAGCTCTCCATCATCCGTGTATATTCGTTTTCAGCGTTGATGTAGGTGGCTTTAAGGCCCTGCTTGCGACAAAGGTCGTGAGGAATTGGGTAAGCAAGTCGGTGAGTTGCAGGGGTCAATTAAAACATACTCCTAGATGCGCTGCAGCTACCCTGCACACTGGAGCTCGACCATAAACTACTGTAATGATCGAAAACGTCGATGCTTACTTACAGGTGTGAGATTTATCACGCTATTCAGCCTGGTCATGGGTTCTGTAAGTTACACATTGGTACGTTGAATTAAGCGAGGCCGATAAGTAAAGTTATTGAAGGAAGTATCGGCCCAATAATGGTAAACAAGCTGGGCAAATGCTGGCCATCCTGCCTATGGACATATGCTGCTATTGACACCCTTTTCTTTTTTATAGAAAAAGTTCGTTTATGAACGAGATGGTCAATCCTCAATGGCATTACCTATAACGTTCCGGCGAAGCTTGTCCGCAACAGCCTTGTGGTCGCTACGCAGCGATTTGACAGCGGCCAGGTAGTCTGACGTTTGGCGAGACTTGTCTTGGTCTGGTGGTGGTAATAAGGAGAGTGGGTACATTGCGTTCCTTGAGTATTCGAGCAAACCGATCGCATTACCTATTCTTTGGGCTAGTAACGAATAGATTCCATGTAATACCCATTAAGTCAATATATAACGTTACCTACAATTGTACTGGGCGGGCTCCATGAATATCTCGGGTTGGAATTCCAGAATCTCAGTCACTATTGTGGCCGTGCGGTCGTGGAAATCTGGCAGCGGCAGGGTGGACCAATGATTACCAGCGACAGATACCGAGTAATATTTGGCCGTACGCACGGCGTAGCGAGGTTAGTGACTGGCATTATAGAGATAAGCAGTAGGCCGGGCCAGCTGTCGTACTTAATGCGCCCGGTAATTGACGTACGCAGCCTACGGTACCTACCGGCTGACACGTTGACAAACTGACCGGCCAGATCAAGCCACCGCTCCAGGGACCTGGACAGATGCTGGATGTCAGCATGGATCTTCTCGACCTTCAGTTTTCGGTGTGGAGATAACTCGGTGCAGCCTGTCATGGTCATCGTTCTGGTTAGCCCTGGAAAGGATTCGAGGATGAAAAAAATGACATGGGAGGCCAGTGGTTCGCTGTCTTCGTAGGTGCGAAACGGGCGATTGCGAGAGTGGAGTAGGGAGGCAAAAAATGGTCCGAAATATCCGATCTAAGATTGCCTCGGAAGTACGGGGGGTACCCAGGCGAGTCTATATATCCCATACATCCCCCCCCAGGGTGTTTCTGGTTTTTACCTCAGAAGCTGGCATGCTGTACCATACTAGGTGGCGCTTTTTTTTTGTAGAGACGCTCAAACAATTCTCGGTGTAAGCGACGGACGGTCGGCGGGCACGCCCAGTCAGAAGCCACTAAGACGGTAATGGCGGTGAGAGCGACTGAAGCGCAATGCTCAACTCCGTACAGACGTACCCCCACCACGCTGAGCACACTGCCCGCGCCGTTAACGCCTCTTCTCTGCCTCACCAGCAGCGCGACTCGGGACGTCTACCCACCTCCCCACTACCTCCCTACGCGGTCTCATGTGTTTCGTGCAGGGATGTACAGCCTGCCGCCGTCTGCGCGGAATGTCCCTCGCCAATGTGGCCCGACGACGACTTCGGTCGTCATTCATTTCCTAACTCGAGTTTCCGTCAGGAGTGGAATGGAGAGAAGAGAAGCTGCAATCCCCTCGAATCGTGGATTTTAGAGATTGGCCTCTATGGTCCATTATACGTGCTGTTGGGGGAGGGGTTTCAAATTGACTTTTGGCCCACGGCCTCTCCAGCTCCACTGAAAAGAGGCGCCATCGTTATGGGCCGCACTACCACTAATTATTGCCTTGCGACTCATCCGCCACGCACGCACGCTTGCATATCTGCCCTAGTCATGCATAAGGGTGATTTGATGTCATTGTCGGACAGGCGACGGTCGCTACTGGCAAAGGGTGAGCACAAATGAACCAACCGCAACGATTCAGTTTGGTCCCAGGTCCTGTAAGGCGCAAGGACCACACGGTTCACGTAGTGAGAGGTCGTGCCGCCACCGAGCACGACGGTCAATGTAGCGAAATCTAAAGGGAGTAGCTTGACAGCATGGTGATGTGTTAATTTCTAGGGAGCTTAATCGAGCCTTTCTAACTCAGTGACAATTTTGGAACCTCACTAGTCGCCCTCGAATGATGCTTCCTGGCCAGTTCCGTAATGCTAATGGGGAGGAGGAGAGGGATTAGACGCTGACGAGTTTGGTTAACCAAATGCCAGGAGGACGCGAAAATTAACGAGGTTTCAGTTTACACCCCTCGTGCTGCAGTCCAATACGGGATCAAGTTGGGCCTGGGAAGGTGAAAGAGCAAAACGACTGTATTAAGGTGAGAGAATGAACATGCGTGGAGAGGGGGGGTGCACAGATACACAGAGGGGATGGTGGGGACCGAAGACATGAAGTGGGAAGGTGAGGAGGAAACGGACGCCGCAATAAAAAAAATGCAGGCGACCCGACTACCTCTTGTGTTTCCGCCGGTTAAGACAGTCAGTACAGTACCAGGTACCCTTAGGTTGGGCGGTGAGCCCGACGCACTGGTAGTGGAACCACTCGATATCGCAGTTATCGTCGTCACAGGCGACCATGTCACCGAAGGACACCTGATTGCAATAGCAGTACGTAGGTTCGTTCGGATCGATAGCCATATCGCTCTCGAGCGCCGCCTTACGCGCCAATCGCTCCCGGCTGGACTGGAGCTGTTGCTGTTGATGCTGTTGTTGTTGTTGCTGCTGTTGTTGCTGCTGCTGCTGCTGTTGGTGCTGCTGGGCGGCCGAGGACGACTGGCCCTGAGGCTGGCCGCTATCTCGCTTACTACCGGACCGTGAGGCACCGCTGCCACCGCCTCCGCCGACGCGTGCGTTGCTCCGACTGGACGTCCCCCCGCCACCCGTTGACCGCCCGGAAGTCGGAGAGCTCTCCCGGTTACCCTTGCGCTTCTTGACTGGGGTCCCGTCACCGGCCGCATGGCGCCGGTCCTGCGACCGACCGACCTTACGGTCCACCCCCGCGGTGACCACGGAGTCGTCGGTCCCATACCCGGCATGGCTGTCATTGGTAGCTTCCACCAGGCCCATCACGCCGGAGCTGGCCACCAGATCATAAGGGCCTCCTAGGGACGACTGGCCGTTGGCGGAGCGGATGGTGGCGGTCAGTTTGGGCATGGTCATCTGTTCCTCTTCGAACTTGACCAGGTCTTCGTCAAGCTTGCGGATGTGGCGGTCGACCACATCGTAAGTCTGCACAGCCAGCGCCACTTTTTCCTCGCCGTGCTTGAGGCAGTCATTGAAGTACTGCGAGAAATCTTGAAGCTCCTTGTGGCGCGTGTCCTCGTCCAGGCTAGGCAGCTGGGCCAGGAAATCGCTTGTCTTGTGCTCGATGCGTACCGTCAGGTCTTGCGACAGGGCATCCAGTTCCCGCATCAGGGTGAAATTGCGCTGGAGCTCCGCGGGAAGCGACTCCAGCGTATCCAGATACTCCTCTAGATACATGGCGAGCAGGCGGTGAGAAGGTGTGGGAAAAGGAGGGGGATAATGGAGGGAATGTAGGACCTGGACCAGACTCCGAGACTGGGTATAGCGTCAGGCGGATGAGTGGATGAATATGATACAGAATAGAGGGGTCCGGTGAACGGGCAGGAAACCGATGGTTGAGGATAGAGTCGCGATTGGGGCGAAATGTGGTGGTGGAGGGAAGCAGGGAACGTGGTGGGTCGTGGCGAGTGTCCTACACAAAAAAGGCATGGGGTGGGCAGTTTCGAAGGCACAAGCTAAAACCACAATGCAATGTTGTGGATATAGGTGCTCGTAGAGAGACTGCTCGTGTCCACGAGTGGGAATCCAGTAACGCCGCAGGCTTCGGCAGCTGTCAACCAGGGTGCACAACTCAGTATTCCATTTCCCTCATGTCCGACGGGTTAGTGGTCGCCACTTGGATAGCTCCAACATGTCAAGCGTGTCCCGTGTTCCATGTGTTTTATCTGGCTACAGCTCCTCATTAACGAGAGCCCCCCCCCCTTCCACATATCCTGGATAAACACAGTCACGTGGATTTATTGGCTAGTAAAGTTAGAGATGACCACACAACCTAGTATCGCAAAGTAACGCGTAGATCCAAAACCGGCGGAATAGCACATTCCAGCCTGGCCCTGCCACCCCTGAAGATGCCTGCAAATCCATCAGCAAATGGTCTTTAGTGGCGTGCTTAGGACGTAAGGCCCGCTGTTAGCGGCTTCTTTCGCAATTATCTACGCACGCTGTCCAACGTGCCCACTGCCACTGTACTCTTCAACAAGAGCTGACCCTTAATAAAAGCTGCAACCGTGCGCGACTGGGGCATTCAGCTGCTTTAATTGATGTAGTATGTCTCTCCTGCTGGTGATGTGTCATACCCTTTTACAACCTCATTATGCCGCTAGGGCATGGTAAGTAGGTGGTTAGTTAACGCCTTATCACCGCTATACCACTGTCATCATTACATATTGCCATGCTAAAGTTGCTTGCAGGAACGCCCCGTTGCGAAAACGGCATGTTGACCAATATCCCTGGAGCTCGATTTGGGCGATTCCAGACCCCCCCCCCTAGACCCAAGTCCCCTCCACGAAGTGATTTCCTGAACCGAAGCCTGGGCTTATACAATTTGTTTACCCCACTCAGTTTCTGCGAGCTCTCATCTGCGTAATAAACTACATTATGTTTCGTAGCACCATTCAGCCTGATTGGCCTCCAAACCTGCCCAGTCGAATCCTACTTTGCACTCCCTTTTTGAATGTCCCCTGGGGCTGCTCAGCTATTGTGGCACCTTTTTTTTTTTGGCGCCTTGCCCTTTCAGGCATATATATGTTAGATTGGCAATATATACATTAGCGGCCAGTATTTGTAACTAGTCTGGCCATGACTAAATAGACACCCCACTTTACATTAACACCTTCGGCCGAACACATGCTGATTCTTTTAGACCCAACGTGTCGGCACAACGTACTATGTGTCATCTTGCATAAAGCAGAGCTCAGCTGTACTCGATACCGAGATATATCTCTGAGATCGGGCCGACTGTTCTAAACCTCTGCCATTATGACAAGCTTGAAGTGGCAGGCGATGCTGAAGACCGTGCTGCGACTATGTGGGGCCCAAGGCCTCTGATTTAGTCATAGCGAAGCCGAATCGTCTGTAAATAGTGACTTGGTAGTGTGGACAATCCCTATGGGCGGATGGCTGAACGCTTTGTTTACCAGTGACAGCAGGAGAAATTATTAAAAAAGGACTAGGGATGTACCTCCCCCCCTTACATGGTGCACCTTATCCAAGTGAACAAACTTCGGAGTCGAGCGTACCCTCGACTCGCATCAGGCCATTTTGAATCTGAGGAGAGGAGACTAGTAGGGTGGTTTCTGAAGGTAGCATGCTACCTAATGCGTAAGATTATCGCGAACAATACTGTATAACCGCAGCAGCTTGCCATCGGCATATGATAATTAGGCGTGCATAGGCTAGCGGGTTCAGTCCATAAGACCAGGTTCACTGTGGGTCCTGTGGCACACATTGACCCCTGCAATCAGCTACGCCATTCTTTCCTTTAATATAAGCTCTGGGCTGCAAGCTTGAAGAGGTTGCACTGCTGTGGGCCGATTGTAATGGGTCGACATGCCAAAAGGATGATCGATGGCGATGACTACGGTCTACGTCAACCTCCCAGCGTCGACCAGCCGCTCAAGCCATCGGGTGACACTGCACGACGGTGCTAGCAGCAGTCTCTGGTGGTGCCGTAAGGTATAGCGGGCGTATCAACCCTAGCAATCTCCTTTTTCCATTCCGCCCTCCAAGCTCACTGAGGCATCCGAGCGCGCCACCGGCCCAGACTAATAGGCGCCAGATCTGGCCGGCTACTCTCGGGATGACCTGCCTTCTGGCCTTGCGACTGGACGAGCGGGCCTCAGTAGCTTATGGATCGCCGCCAGGTACTGGATTACGTACCACCCGGCCGTTCCTGTCGGATCTCTGCCTCATTGGAAGGATCCGCTAGCCTCGGCCTTTCCGTTATCTGTCGTTGTCAAAAAAAAAGGTCTAGGCCAGCCATGACCATTCTACAGCCTCTTCGCTCTCTCCTCCCATCTCTTTCCGTCAGTTGGGATCCAGGGATCAGGTCGGTTCTGCTTAATCCGCTCGTCAGTAATGGCAGGGTTGGCGGTCCAACGGAATAGTAAAGCAGCGAAAGAAGCGGTGCATGGCAAGGCACCCCAATGGCCGGATATACTGCCATACCAACAACCTTGGTGCCTGGATATAGGGTGAGTATCATGATCACCCTGCTCCCTTGCTGAGTCGACAGGACCTAGCAACCGCCGCGACAGTGCACATTCCAGCCTTCAGGAGCTGTGTGCTGTGGAATCTCGCCATCCCATTATCCCCGATTCTCTGTTTCTCCCACCTACCCCGCACCCATAGAACACCTACATACGTCTGAATCGCCCACACACACACTTTTAATTCCCACCAGCATCGCGGCACCATCCAGGCTCTCACATGCTCACTGGTTGCCGGTACGAATCTCTCTACCAAGCGGTTGTTCTTATTCGCCGCCCTGCTCCCACGTTAGCAGATGGAAAAGCCTCTGCGCCTTTCACGCCGCCCCCACTCCTGGCCGCACCCAAGGGCGCAGAGAGAATCCCGCGCTAGTTGGCCGGTAAAAGTATAAAGCGGCCGCCTATCTCTGCTGCACCAGAGGGGTAGAAAAAAAGCCTCGCCCTGCTATAATCTCCCGAGCGCAGCCGCTGTTATACACCCCCACGGTGGTTGTCGTACTGTTCACTGCTTGACTCTGTTCTTTGCTACTTATATACCTGAGCAACCTACTTAACCTTGGCTATAACGTCTAGGGTTGCGCAGATTCTCTATTTCGGCGGTCTTCCATCTGTCCTAGCCTCTTCAGCCCGCCTACCCCGTGATCCGCCATGGCCTCCGAAGCCACTCCGCTGCTACCGCGGCACCAGACCACGGGCAACCAAAAGATCCACAATGTGCTCGTCCAAATGCTGACCCTGGTGTGGTTCCTCTGCCTCCCACTGCGTTCGGTGGTGAACCTTGTGCTGGGCACCTTCAACTTTTTCGTATGGCGTCCTTTCGTCTGGGTGTTCGTCCGTACTCCCTTTGCCGGGCTACTGGCCCGCTTCGTAGAGCGCAACACCTGGGTGGTGATCCTCTTTTTCGCCCTGCCGGCCAGCTACATCTTTGACATGTTCTTTTCCATTCGTAACTGGTACGTCCGCAGCTTCCTTGCCGCCCCCAAGCTCCACGACCAGCGCGTCCGTGAGGTGCAGGCCCAAGTTAAGCGTTGGAACGAGCAGGGTCGCAAGAGCCCTATGTGCACCGCCCGCCCTGGCTGGCTCACCATGTCCACCCGTAGCGCGACTTTCAAGGAAGACTGCTCCCGTATCTCGGTCAATCTCCACGATATCATCGAGGTCGATACCGAACGCCAGGTCGTCAAGGTCGAGCCCCTTGTCGATATGGGCCAGATCACCGCCCACCTCGTCCCCATGGGCTGGTCGCTGGCCATCATGGTCGAGATGGAGGACCTGACGGTCGGCGGTCTCCTCATGGGCGTTGGTCTGGAGGTCAACTCCCACATCTACGGGCTTATGTTTGAGACCGTTGAGCGCTTCGAGGTCGTCCTCGGCGACGGGTCTCTCGTCACCTGCAGCCGCACCGAGAACTCGGACCTGTTCCACGCCCTGCCCATGAGCCACGGCACCCTCGGGTTCCTCGTCTCGGCCGAGCTCAAGATCATCCCGTGCAAGCCTTACATGCACCTGACCTACGAGCCCTGCCACACCCTGGATGAGATGGCCGACAAGGTCACCAAGTACTGTGAATCTGACAACCCGCCGCCGTTCCTCGAGGTCACTGTGTACAGCAAGGAGACCAGCGTCATCATGTTGGGCGAGTTTGCCGACGTAACCACCGCCGAGCAGCGCGCCAAGATCAACCATGTCAACCGCTGGTACGCTCCCTGGTTCTACAAGCACGTCGAGAAGTTCCTCACCACGGGCCAAGCCGACGAGTACATCCCGCTCCGCCAGTACTTCCACCGCCACACCCGCTCCATCTTTTGGAAGCTCGAGGAACTCATCCCGTTCGGAAACCACCCGCTCTACCGCTACCTCCTGGGCTGGCTGGGCGCCCCCAAGATTGCCTTCCTTAAGCTGTTCACCCATACCCCCGAGGTGCGCCGTAAGGTGGCCGAATCCGCTGTCTACCAGGACATCATCGTCCCCATCAGCACCATCCGCGAGTCGGTCATCCTCTTTGACGAGGTCTTTGACTTTTACCCGCTCCTATTCTACCCCGTCAAGCTCTTCTACAAGAGCCCCGGTACTGAGGGTCTCATCCGCAACCCGCGCCACGTCAAGGAAGGCACCAACCCCCCGTGGGAGATGTACTTTGACCTCGGTGTCTACGGTATCCCCGGTAATGTCCGCCGCGGCGAGCCCTGGGATGCCGCCTACGCTAACCGCGCCATGGAGAAGTTTGCCCGCGACAACGCTGGCTTCCAGCTCATGTACGCCGATACCTGGCAGACCCGTCCCGAGTTTGAGGAGATGTTTGACCACACCCTGTACCGCAAGTGCCGCGAAAAGTACAACGCCGTGGGCGCTTTCCCCGAGTTTTGGGATAAGGTTAAGCCGCAGGACCAGCGTTGATTAAGCGTGGTGCTCGACCATGCAGCCTCATTATTCATCATAGCTCTCCCATTATAAAATATTCTAGTAAAGGCTCCTCTCTCTCTCTCTCTCTCTCTCTCTCTCTCTCTCTCTCGGTGGCTCAAAATTGCATCATTCTAGAGCTTGCAATACTCCGACGATCACCATTGTATTGGGTAGAGATACTGGTGGAATTTGCCTGGGAAGGAGAAGGTCCCGGGATCCAACTCCATAGGGAAAAGGGCGAACTTGAAAGGTATAATTATTTTCAAACGAGTTTGTTCCATGTAGTGATAGACATCACGCCACTAGTGTGTAGTATTTTGCGGCGTGTGTCCCGTGAATTTGCGTTTCGATGGAAGCAATTTTTGCGTTTAACGAGCCAAGCCGTTTGTGAGTGCGTTTGCGTTGATGAACCTATGGCAAAGGGAGAAATGCTAGCAGAATGTCCAAAGGTCGTACCTCTATTAGTACGTTAGCTCACAGCAGGCTGCAGTAATTCCATCCATTTCTTAGACGAGGCTTTCTATCCAACCGACTCACCTTTAGGGTACCTCCCTCCATTACATCATATGGAGAGTGGCCCGAGTAGCTTGCTTTTGTCATAGCTTAGCCCTGCGATAACAGAACTGGAAAGTTCTTTATGGATCTGGCGGAGAACAGCCTTTGTGCTGGCACTTCACCCGTGACTTTTTGGTCAGCAGTAGTAGTGGCTTTGCACTTAGCAGTCCTGGCAGATGCCAGACCACCACCATCCTAATCATCCTGGGACTATTAACACCGGAACTGCTCCGGAATCTCACCATTGGCCCGGAGGCTCAAAAGGATGGTGGTGTAGTAATACAGGGGAGTTGAGAATGCGATAGAGGAGTGAAGGGTTATAGGGCAGTCTCTTGTTTATTGAGGCGGCTGGTGAACAGATACTATATATCCATTCCGGCCTTGACTTCCCACCATTGATGCGAATGGGCAGTAGTAATGAATACATCATAGGAAAATCAGCAGGGAAAAACACAGCCTGAAGGAGACGAGAGGACACTGAAGCATGCTATCCTAACAAGGACTCATCGTAGAATAATACGTCAAACGGTGCAGGCGACTTCGATGGACTCGGCTTATCGTTATCGTTCCGAATCCAGGTGAGAGGTCGCTGTTAAGGCTGCAATCATTAGTTGGCGATGATTCCGACCATAATAATCATCAATGGTGGTGAATGATATTCCCGATCAGTTTTCAGCCCAGCCACCAATGGCATTGACCTAGGCTGGTATGCCAAGTAGCATCTACCTTGACACTGTCGGTGCAGCTCGAGGACTTGGCTTCAGCAACATCAACAGACACAACACAGGATCCACCCGTTCTGGCGCAAAATGTGACGACGCATACTCGCTGGCCACAGCCCGTGCAAACAATGCGTCACACAAGACGTACAGTTGGCGAGTGGGTAACGCACAATTCCCATCTCAGCAGGTGCTAAAAAAATAAATCTACTACTATGCGAACACCTCTGCGAAATACAGTAGACATTATTCAAAGGTTGGGCCAATTAAACTGTATAGTACCGTGTCGACTCGATGTCACCCAAAGCACGATCGGTCAGCTAGTGCATAGCCTCAGCAATAAGCTTTGAAAGTACCCAACAGGCCAAAGCGGCCACGGCCGGCTCGACCCGCTCCACTACCCTCTCCAAAACATTAGCGGACAGCGAGGCGGTATTTATAGAAATCAGGCCCACTTTGGGAAAGCGAGGGGAGAGAAAGAGAATCAATCAAAAAAAACTAAAGAAACAATAGGCCTGCGGGTGAGTAGGTGCGGAGCCCCGATAACATCCGAATAGGACAAGGAATCGCATTGCAACTGGTCAAACGAGACGTTACCAGGTGCACCACATCCGAAGGTGAGGGAGGAGGAGAAGGAGGAAGAGACACGCGGCAACACCTCAGGGCTCTACATCATCATGGCATCCACACCACCGGATTCCTGCTGCTCCTTGGCAAACATTTCAAAGTACTGGTAGATGATGGTGACGGCGAGTAGGATACCAGTACCAGACCCGATGGCGCCCATCATATCAGCGGAGACGGATAGGGCGCCAATGACCAGACCACCAACAGTGGCAGCGGTGGGGATGATGCGCTTGAGCTCCTTGTACATGGAGGTATCACGGTGGCCAGCAATGACGGTCTGGTGAGACCGGAGCTCGCGCGCCACATCACGCGGGGATGATCCTGACACCTCGATCCAGGTGCGTGAGAACACGGCGCACACGGTGAGCATGAAGGCCACGTACAGCACAAAGTGAAACGGGTCCTTGAGCGCATCAAAGAAGCTGTGCGGCGGGGTCATGTAGTACGCGATACCGCTGGTGGCAAAGAACTGGCTCGAACCCTCATGGGGCTCCCACACACCAAACAGGCGCACCAGGAGGTTGTCTGGGAAGCGGGTGTACAGCATCTGCGAGATGAAGAACACGTTCGAGGTCAGCGCCGACTGCAGCATGATGGGCATGTTGGAGGTGTAGAACAACTTGATCGGGTACATCGCGCGGTGGCCACGGAAGCGACTGGACTTGACGGGGATCTCGATACGGAAACCCTGCAGATAAATCACGACGGCAAACACAAGTACGGTGGCCATGAGGTTGGTGATGTTGGGCAAGTTGGCGCGGTAGAAGGCCTCCTTGAGGGCACGGCCCTTATCGCGGCGCACAAACAGCAGGTGGAACAGGGAAATGAGGGCACCTTCAAACTCGGGACCGCGGCCGGTGTTGATGGTGGTGGGGCTCAGGGCCTGCCAGATGATGGTCTCGCAAATATTGGTGGCAATGAATAAGTTGATACCGGAGCCCAGGCCGTATCCCTTCTGCAGGAGCTCGTCGAGGAGGATGACGATCATACCGGCGACGAAGAGCTGGATGATAAGCAGAAGGCAGATACCGGCGCCTAGCTGCTTCGGGTCGCCGTACAGGCCGGTCATGACCGACACGGTGCCCTGGCCAAAGGTGATAAGCATAGCAAACAGTTTTTGGGCGCCGCTAAACAGGGCGCGGTCCTCCCGCACACTCTGGTCCACCTCTATAATGTTGGCACCAGCTAGCAGCTGCATAATCATACCGGACGTGATGATAGGGGTGATACCCAACTCCATCAGGGTACCGCGGTTGGAGGCCAGGATGACACGCATCCAGTACAGCGGATCGGACGAGTCGGTCGACACGATACCGTACAACGGGACCTGCGAGCACACCAAGAAGATGAACAGCGTGATGGCCGTCCACAGCATCTGCTGGCGGAAGGGAACCTTACGGTCCGGGGAGGCAATCTCGGGGATCACGGCCATAAAGGGCCGGATCAGGTGGAGGAAACGGATACCCATCCTGTCGGAGAGGCAAGTCGGCGGGGCGGTCCTAGGGTGAGGCGTGGATGGTTTTTTGAGGGGGGGAGGGGAAGCTGTCTAAAAAGGTGTTGCTTTTAGGAAACGGTGAAGGGAAAGAGCGGCCCAAAGGTTGTAGGGTAAACGAAATAAAGGCGGCCGGGATGAATGGAACGAAACGATGGAGAACGAGCGGGGCGCTGAAGAGCAAGGAGGGGACGCTGTCGGAGCCCTCAGGACGACCTTTGTGGGTAGATGAGGACAGATGGGCGCAGATGAGCGGGCGGAGGGGCTACCGCGTCTTCTCTCGCATACGCCGTCGGGCGGGGGGGAGGAGGGCCTCTCGTCAACGTGTGTGTGGGGGTCGCGTATTGGTGGTGGGATTAGTGCCGCGGCTCTTGTGGGTAAACAGGGAGACTGTTCGAAAAGGACCCAGTCGCAAAGGCGCGCCAGGCCTGGTCGTATGAGGTGTCGGCCGTTGGGTGGCTCAATAATTGCGGGGTATACGGTGGAGGTGAGGGCCTAGCTAACCCCGCTAATCTCCGCCCCCGCTCTGGACCTGCTGCTTAGGGGAGCGAGCCAGACAGAGCCTCTTCGACAATACTACCCAATCACCATCCGCCAGTGCATACGTCGAGCACTAGGGGTATTTTCTCCCATCTCCCCGATTGGACTCGCCCCCCCACGCCTCGGAGCCCCGCGCCACACCCGCTTCAGCCCACGCTAGTATAGTCTGTACCTCGGGACAGCCAGGCTAGACTCGTATTCTAAAGCCACTATCCCATCCATATATATATTAAATAAGACTACGGCCAGCGATATCATGTCTCCTCTCAGGACCCTGTTCTTCAAAGTCGCCTACGCCGTCCTGATTGGATCGGTCCTCACTCCATTCCATGGTCTGGCTGCCTAGGACTACTCTAAGCGAGCCCATTATCGGCCATATGCGGTGTCTGCATTATTTTAATCAAATACAGGCGTAAAGTGCGACGTGAAGGTAGCGAACGGAAATATAAAGAAATCGTACAAGCCACGGGGGAGGATGGACTTAATCCTCCCAAAAGTCCTCGTCGTCCTCGTCGTACACGAGCTGCGAAAAGTCCACCTTGTAGCGGAGTAAGCCGCCCATGCCTCCGAACCCCTTAACGAACTGGGCGCCTTCGGATGAGCGGTTGGTGATGAACTCGAGGTTAGCGCCGAAATCCTTGTACTTCTC
>JANBPT010000034.1:0-101889 GCA_027575765.1 Tieghemiomyces parasiticus | reverse complement strand
GTTGGGACCGTTCTCGAAGCTGTTGGTGTAAACCAAAAATTTGTACATGAGGGGTCGACCAACGAGGAGCATGAGGAGGACGAACCCGATAGTGCAGAGAATGACCCATAGGATGATGATGCCGCTGCCGGCGTTGACAATGGCTACGACCAGGGCCAGCAGACACCACGAGGTTACGTCGTCGATGGCGGCGGCAGACAGGGTGATGCTTCCTACGAAGGTGCGCAGTAGCTTCAACTCAGTCAGAATCCGGGCCAGGACGGGGAACGCGGTGATGGCCATGGCAACACCGAGGAAGAGCAGGAAGCTGCTGAAGGGCACGTCGTGGTCGGTTCCTAATAACTGGTAGAGTGCGTACGATACGCCGATACCCGAGCCGAAGGGGAGGGCCATCCCGGCGAGGGAGATGATGAAGGAACGGTGGATGTTCTTCTTAAGGGAGCGAATATCCAGCTCGAGACCCACCATGAACAAGAAGAACACGAGACCGACGTTGGCCACTAGGCCCAGGAACGGTAGAGACGGCGGGGGAAAGATGGTACTGCTAAAATTGGGGATCCGGCCCATTACCGAGGGTCCCAGGAGGATACCGCCGATAACCTCGGCAATGACCATAGGCTGCCTGATGCGGGACATGCCAACGTTGAGGAGCCGGCAGAAGCAAATGATAATGGCAGCCTGTACGATAAACAGGGCCGTACCGTCATAGCCCGTGGGAATAGGCGACGGGACAGCAATGGGGTTGGACCCCGAGAAGATACTTTTGGCGCCGGCCGTCATGGTGGCGACTAAGGCGAGGCGGCCGTACAGCTAGAGGTGGGTGGGTGGGTGAGTGGTGGTGGTTGCAACCCGAACGGTGGATAGGGCAATGCGGCGAGAGGAAGGAATGGTGGGCAATGTCCGCGAAGAAGCCGGCGTGAGAAGTCGGAGCACCAGGGACAGGGGCACGGGCCGACGAGACGGGTGAAACCTGGGCAGTAATGTGGTCAGACGTGGTGTCTGAACCCCGCACTAGAGTCGGGGTGAATCGAGCGGGGCAATGCCGTCGGAAGGGGGACGGGGACTTGGATAGGAGCCGCGGGAGTTGTACTAGCGGGAAGTTAGGCGAGGCACAGGCGCAATGCGGCTAACCGGGATGTGGGCCGCTGGTAGCAGGCCAGGCTGAGGTGAGGCAATGGAGAGACCTCTTCGCAGGAGAGGCAAATAAAGCGGCAAGAGACTTGCAGTGATAGGGGGGGTAATAGATGGAAGAGGGATGCGGCGGGAGATGTGAGCCGCCGAGAGCGGGACTAGGGAACAGGGAACGGGTAGAAGGGTTCGAGAGGATCCAAAGGGTAGGAGCCGGCAGCTTTTATATGATGGGTCTGGCGCTACGCAGGTAGTACAGAAAGGTAATTGGTAAGTAAACGAGGGAGCAGAGGACTGGCACGTCTCGCTCGGCGGTCTAGTCATGTACCAAGCAGTGTAGAGAACGGCAGCATAGAGAGTGTATGCAGACGGGGCGAAAAAAAGGGGGGATGATCGCCCTATTTTTCTCAATAATGCAGCTGTTCCCGCTGACCCTTTCTCTTCTAGTTACTCTCTCGATGCCCCCCCACCCCGGCACTGGGAGTTGGAATAGGCAGGCCGAGAGTAGAATCCACCCCATTCTTCTCTCCCAAATCCCGTGCACAGCCCCTCCTCATTTCCCCCTCCCCCTCGCCTCCCTCAGCAGCCGTGATAATCCAAATTACTACGGGCGAGATTTCAACTAGTGGCGTTGTTGCCCGTTGCAAAAGGTGTGGGGCAGAGAGCGAATGGCCCGCCGTACTGACCAATCGCGCAGCCGGGCGGCTGGGCCGAAATCGGGCTCTGACTGGCGGTGTGTGTGCTGCCGCCCATCGTTCGGCCGGTTATGTCTGTTACGTTTCCATTTGGCCGGCCACCTGTCTATCCCCGCGCTATAGACTAATCAGCACGAGGCGTTGACGCCCATCCGCGCGGGCAATCGTCGCTGCGCTTGTAGAAGGCTTCTCATAGACGGGCCCCGTTCTCCGCCAGCCACTAGACAAGGAGGACCACCACGCACCCCATAGGCTGGTGGCTCGGCCGTTCGTGCGGGCCACGAAGCTACTGTAGCCGACAGCTCATTTCGATGCCTCTGTACATCGGTAGCTCGGACCTACTCCTCCATTATAGTGCGATCGGTAGGTGTCGAGGTGGAACGCCCCCATCACCGCTTTCATAGGGCAACTTGCTGGTGTTCCTACTCTGAATCCGGCCATAATTGCTGCCATTTTGGCACCTTCTGAATGGAAACGCGTGGTCGCGACACTCTATGCACGATGGGTGCTAACAAGCATATTTGTACTGTCCCTTCCCTCTGCTTGCTTCACCGTTCCTGCTACTAGGTCTGCAGCGGTCTGGATAGCCTGACAGCCAATCGCTCTACCCAGGTGCGGAGGTGGGCTAAGTCGGGTAGCGGTGGAGAGTGCGGGGGGCGTCGACGCACATAACCATCAAGCAGGTCAGGTTTGGTAACCCTGGCCGTGCTGCCTCCGCCGCCACCCCCTCCACGACGCGCCACCTATGTATGGCGCAGAGTCTGCTGCTGCCACGCACCTACCCATATTAAGCCTGCCGGTCGACACGCCTCCCGCCAATTCTTCCCTCGTCCACCATGAGCTCGGCCTAATGGGCGCGTGCGTATAATGCATGATTCTACGAAATAATCGTGACCGTCCCCTGTCTCTGGTAAAATAACATCGACGCCCGTTCCTACATTAGACTTCTCTGTAACCGCAGGTAGCCAAGAACCTTTAACTCTCGCGCCCCCCGGTGAAAGTGACACGGACGGACTGCCGTATCCATTTTGGCGGACTTGGGCCTGCGAACCGCCTCGACGGACTGACCGCCGCCCGACTGACTAAGGGAATGCGGGTGGCAAGGTGGGAAGGGGGTGGCGAAATAAGGGGTGCTGGACACTCCAACATAAGCAACCCTAGCAGTCGAGTAACCCAGTGGAACAGTCCTGTCGCCCTCAGACCGACCGTACACATTCATGGCAGGGGTATATCCCACTTAGGCTCCCCTACTACAGAAGGGCGTTTGTGGGTTGATGATAGCGACGGGCCAGCCCGTTTCAGAGCCTTGTGCTGCCAGTATTATTCCCTCGTACAAGTGACCGACGGGCTGACAGGATAGTCGTGCTAAGCATTCGAACCCGTACAGCTATTCTGTATGGTGGTGGGCGATAGGCTGATGAGACGCCGTGTTACATCAGGCTCGGCAGCACGGTTTTAGCGGACCGATAACACCATTGGGCCGTTGGTAGCTTTCGTAAAGAAGGCGAGGCGAGTGGAGGAAGGAATGGTCGACCGGCGTTTTCGCCTATCAGCTTGAGTAGCATGAGATCGGGGCTTGGCCCTGGCCGCCCGGTTGTGACGGAACTAGAGCCACGGATGGGTGGCCCAAGGTCCTCCCCATCAATCTTTAATCATTCACGCCACCAATACGGTATAGATTCGCCGCAAAACCCACGCAAACCAGCCGGACAAAGAATAGCAGTCATTGGGATGATACCCTAACGATGCCGCCGGTCGTGGCGCTGCGACGTGGCTGGCAGATAAAGATCACTTTCGCGCCACAGGGGACGTAATGAAGTACCCCCTTCTTCCTCCTCGGTTACGGGACCATAGGCTATGGAACTTCCGCCGGGTAACTGATGTCCTGTTATGCCCTATACGCTAGGCCAACGGAGCACGCGTCTGTCCTGTCCTCCCCACTTCGCAAGCCGCCCTATACTATAGCTCTGGACCGATAGGGCCGCGAAGGGGACCATAAAGCCATGGGGCGATGCACCCCTCCCCTCCTCACTTCTGGACATGCCCCTGGACGCCATGGTGGTCGATGGAAAGACGGGTTTTCATCCTCCCCCAACTCCGCTTCCTAGTCGAATTTCCCATGCATGGCGCGTATCCAACCTGATCACCGGCACCCAAGTACTTCGCCTTCTCAGCTCAACGCTGTATTGACAACGCTTGCTTGGTTGATATGACACCAACGCCAAAAATAATAATGGTTCGGCTCGTTGGCGGTGTCAGAAACTCCACTGCTTCTCCATGTGAAACGCACTGGAGTGGGGGGACGCACGACAATCTCGGCCCTCCCCCCAAAAAAAAAAAAAAATTCAAGTAAAATCCATCTCGTACGGTCAATCCAGCCGCTCTAAACCCGTCTATAATAGGCCTGGTGAAAGTCGCGGTGACTGGTGAGCGAAGATCTCGCAGATGGATAGGTCAACGGGGAGAGGTAATAGTGGCTTGCACGAGGCAGGTGATTGGTTTGGAGAACACTACGTCCGGTCAGATCGACTGCGAGCTCATCTTACTTGTTGGTGTCTAGTGAAGGCTATCCCAATGACCTGTGCTTACCGGGTACCAAGAGGAGTTTGTGCAAGCAGAGTGTGCCCACACACACACACACACACACCTACATCTACGCCCTCTGATAGTCGGCCGGCCGGATATCATAGCGTCGAAGTGAGAATGAGGAGATGAGACCCGTACTCCGCCGGCTCAAGGCCCATATTAGGACAATCATGCACCACGGGGTGCTGCAAGCGGTGCTGGACGACAAGGGTGGAGTCAGGTCTGTCATGTGATATGAGGGGGATTGCCGTGCAGCGGTGAGGGTCAGGACGAGGGACTAGTAGGCGTGGCAGTCGAAATCAAGCATTTCCACAGAAGTCATATATCTGAGAAAAAAAAACGCGGCCGCTGTGGGATCTGATCTACGAGAGAGAAACAGGGCAGTGGGCGAAGGGACTGAAACTATGAGATTAGCCAGTCGCTTCGGGGAGATGGCGGGTGTCTGTGGCGGTAGGGAGCCAATCACTCTCGACGCAGACCGTTGCTACCTAAGGAACGCTTAAGCGAAGGCTCAACGGATTACCTGGAATTACTGAGAGATGAAACTAGGTGTTGCGAGCAGTTCCCTCAACTGTACCACCCCAATTCTATTTTGGAAGCAACCTGTCTTATTAGCCGGACTTCCGCATTAAAGCGTACATGTGTAGAGCCACCATATTGTACTTCCCGACCTGAGTGCCACCAACGTTCGGGCCGCCGCCTTGCTCCACGCATCCAATTCGCAGCCCACACTAATCGCGTACGACGACTCGCCTGCACAATTGCTCTATCCGACCCTATACCCACCATGGTTTCCTCCGCCCCCGCTCTGCTTTTCACCCTCCCAGCCGCGTTTCAACTAAGTGGGTAGCCGGATGGCTTTAGGGTTTGGGACATGGCAGCCAATCTCTGCATGTCTGCATCAGCTAGCCAAACTCGGGACTCCGGAGGGACCGACGGGTTGCCGAGCAACGTTTTCTGCCCACCCCTATCTCCATCGATCGCTTTGGGAGGGTGCGTCCAGGGAAGGTTGTTTTTTATTAGACGTCGTGCCGCCATCTCGCCGTAACGGCCCTGCAGTACCGGGCCACCCGGCTCCGGGATTTTTACCATGGTGTGAGCTATTCCCAGCTGCAGCTACACCCGTCTGTCGTCCGCGTGACAGTACTTGGACCGGGATCAGCAGCGCCGCCTACTGGGTTGCCATGGGGTCTAAGCGGATAGCACAGCCCCCCCAGCTCATACCCGCCCTGGTATGTATCGCGAGTTTATGAACTCTGTCTCTCTGGCTGGTCCCGCATCTCCCTCAATGTCAAGTGACCAGATGACGCACATGGGGGCTGGCGAGTAGTCCCATTATAGCAACCCGTGATATACTGTCGGAACATGGTTACGGCTACTGTGTGGATCGAAGGGGGGAGGCGACATTCATCCGACTAGAATACCAGTGTTGGTTCGCAATACTTGTGGTGCATATTCACCATCGAATAATAATATTAAAAAAAGGCGTAGGAGTGAGATATCCATCCTATATTCGCCGGCCATTCACTCGGTTCGTTCCAGCCCTGCAGAGGGATGTGTCCTCATTCCAGGTTGAGTAAGAAGATGTGCCGGCCGGCCGGCCTGGTGAGGTCGAGAGGCCATCCTAACTGATAATTCACTACTCTTCACCGTATTCGATACTCGAAGCCTCTCAACCCTCGCCTTCCGCATTACCAAAATGTCCAGGCCCACTGCCTTGCAAGTTACACACGTCTCATCTACCAAATCTGTCCGTTAACCATATTTTTTTTTAAAAAAAACAATAAGTATATTGGTTGTGCTTCGGCCCGGCCAACGGCCCCTCCAACTGAAACTTTGCTTCCTCACACCCCTCCTCCCGCACTCCCACTCGACGCCATCGATTATACCCTGTGCCGTGTGAACCTGGGTAATCCGGCAAATAGTCTCAAGTGTCATGGGGGTCGAAATAGAATGTTCATCCTCTGTTCCTTCTTCCCAGATCCCTTGCCGTCCCAGTCGGATTTCGTTATGTATATGTGGAAAGGGATAATCCACTGTAGTGCCGAGTTTGGCGATAGACAGTCCCACCGTCGCCGTTCGCTGCCCAGCGTCGGGTGATACCGTGGGCAGCCGAAATGTCGGACTTTCCGACTTGTTCCGCCCACTTTTTTTGAGAGTGGCTTGAGCTAAGAACGAGGGTGCGTTTTCACCTTCAAAAAATAGGGCTGTGAGGAAGACCATTATGTATGTGGTTACGCTCACCCCAGCAAGGGCCACCGGGTCTCCCTTCTACCGCCCCCTCCCTTCCCTGTTTAAGTAGGCCAATACCACATCCCCAATTCCAACGCCTTACTTTCAGTAACAGGGCCCCTCCCTCTCCTCCCTCCTTCCTGCATATCCTGATGTGCGTGGTTCGTACGATAACCCGGCTGAGCCTGTTCCAGAATTCCAGCAGCATATTTTTATAAGGCAGACATTGCCAGTATTAGTGGTCTTGTTCTTGCAGGTCACTGAATGTCAACTCCCTAGAAGATCAATAAACCGGTAATGAGACCATACATAACAGTAGTTATGTTTGCCGAGAGTGTCCGCACGATCTTGGAGTTGGGCGGAAGGCGAATCATAGTCAACAAATAATGATAGTATCCGGAATTAGGTCATTTTGCATCATCATGCGACGTGTTCTATCTAGTGGGGGCGGGGTAGGATCGAGTACAGCCCAGATAGAACGGACAGATGACTATGGTGGTAGTTTTGTCCAAGATCCCGCCACCACCATTCTGCACCGACTTCTAGCGACGTGGAAATGTCAATATGGAGTACGGGTCACAGCATCACACAGCTATAGCTTGGTACTAGTATTTCACAAGCTTCAACCTCCAGTTTTCGTCATCGTGATGCATTCTCCTTACTTATCTGATCATTACAGTCGCCCGGCTGACCTGGCGTAGTTCCGTATGTGATCATTTTGGGATTTCGAGCTTAGCCCTCCTAATAGTGTGAGATTAACGAATATATAGAGACATACTTTCATAGGGATATACATTGGAGGTGGCAGGGGGGCGGAGATATAAGGGAAATTCAAGGTTGTGGAACCGAGGACACACCATTGCCACCCTAACGTATGGCGACGGGTATTTGCTCTTGTATCTGGTCCGGAGGTTGAATGGAAGGAGGGCGATGCCAGATCAAAGGGTCTAAATCCGGTGAGAAGGGGGGGAGGAGGGTAACGCGGCGGAAGGCATATATCTACCGACCAGCTAGTGGTGGACCCACCTTGTGGATATAATATAGACAATCAATCACCTGAGACGGGTAGTAGTCAGTGGCGAAATTATAAGCAGCTGCCGTTTAGCCTGGAAGGTGCCTGCCCGCAAACCGACCCGTGCTGTCGCAGTATCCTACTTCAATACTCCGCTGTTCCGTTAACGCCTAAGCCGTCCCACCGTGACTCCGTTTCACTCCCTAGAGGGGAAGTACGGGTGGGGAGAAGGGGAGGGGGAAGTGCTCCACCTCCAAAAGGTATTAGTTCGGGCTAGATGAGGTATGGGTCCTCAGACAAGAGGGTAGGGAAGGGGTCGGTGGCGGCTTTTGTCACTCTGATATCATCCCTATGTCGTGATTGTGGATGGCCCAAAGGAGGATCCAGACTTTACTCTTATTGCTAATTCTCCGATAGGCTCGGCTAGGGGAGCCAGATCTTCGGGCGCTGGGGGGGGGTCTTGTGCCGTATCACATGGATGGGCGGAAGAGATTTCCTTCACCAGCAGTCCGTGTGACCTCCCCCCTCCCGCCTATGAGGCAGCGCATAGCTAACACTTTTTACCTTTACATCACGGGCGGTGGGCAGGAGATCGACCCACGTGTAGGATGCCCTCGTGTCGGGCTACCATGGGTGCGTGAATAGTCTTTGAGATATACTCATGGCCAGTATCGAAGGTCCGTTGGTAGGATGTTATCGAGGGAGTCACTTTATGGAATAGAGAGGCTGTAAATATACATTCTGAAAAAAAGGAGGTGGATGAAGGGCGAGATGGGTGCATGTAGGCGGGAATCATAGCAAGAGCACTGATGTCGGAGGGGAGGGTCGAAGCCGTCACGGACGTGGGTCATACGCAAAACAAGGTAGCATCAAATAAACAACAACCAACGTGCCAGAGTTGAAGGTGGTAATATGAGATTAATGATGAAATGATAGCGAACGAAGTGGTGAGAGAGAGAGGGGGGGTATAGCCTACACACTATTGACAGACCGAGACCATAGAGGACAACATAGGTGTAAGAGAAGATGGCGGAAGGTACTCAGGGGAGAGGGTGAGGGCGCTAGATGGAGAAAAAATATAGTGAGGGGAGCCATGAAATGTAAATAACTACACAACCCACCTCCCCCGTCAATGGAGAGAGGTTCTAATCGTCGAGGGTCATGCGCGCGGGCGGGTAGTTATTGTACTCAACCTTTTCGTCTTCCTTGCCCTGGAGGTGGTCCTTGAGACCGCGGCCGAAATTGCGGTAACAGATAATGGCCTGGAGAAACGTACACACGGAGACGAGGAGGGACACGGCGGCGAAGAAGGTGAGGAACTTGCTGGTGTTGGCGTACCGTTGGACCTGGGATGAATCGTAGATGCGCACCAGACGATAGATAAAGTAGACCATGGTGAGCAGCAGGCCAAACATGAAGAGCATCATAGTAGGGCGACTCTCGAACCGCACGGCGTACACGGCCAGCAGTAGAATGACGAGGGTGATGGGTACCGCGGCCACGGTCAGCCACAGCTCGACCACCGTCGTCCGGAGCACCAGAATGATAAACTGGATGGAGTAGCCCAGAAAGAAAAATACGTCCAGCTTAATGAGGAGCACAAATACATGGTACGCGCGATACATGCGCCGAATCGAAGCGTTGGCGCCGATCTGCTTGAAAATGTCCCAACCAAAGTCGCGGTGCAGTCGGACGCCCAGGTAAAGGTAGATGAGGAAGGCACCACCAACGATGCACGGAATAGCCACCAGGAAGGGCCGCATGTTCTCCTTCATGGTCGCGAACCGCGTTGCATAGTCGCCGTCCTGCACCGTCGCGTCTGTGTCCCCGGATTCCAGGTTGGTAATCTGGAAGTATTGAAAGATGCTGTAGCTCAGGATACATAGGTCAAACACCACTACACCAATGAGCTGGATACTGTTGCGATGCCGTACTGTGTCCCAGACCATGCCCAGGAGGAATAGCTGAGCCACCACAAACAAAATCAGGTAGATGGGAATACCCTTGTCCGTATCTTGACCATCGAACGGGTCCTTGACGGTCGAAAAGAAGAAGTAGGCGATCATGGCCTCCAGCGCGGCGATCACCACGGTCTGGATGAGGGCCACCAGCAGCATGGCCAGGATGGTGCGGGAGGTGATGACTTTTCGCATGGTGCCGACGGTCAGGACGGGGAGGAGCGGAGCTGTGGGTGTGGAATTAAAAAGGCAGGGACCACGCCAGAGGAGATACGCGCACTGGACGGCACGGAGACGGATCCGAAGTCGGGGAGTGACTGCCCGAAATAGCGTGCCCGGTGTCAAAGGGGAGGGGGGACGAAAACCGTCAGTTGGTGGATAAACGACCGGGGGATCCGGTGCGACAGAGGCGCCAGGACTGGGTACTACGAGAGAGATGCTCGGGCAGGCCCGTGCGATGAGTAGGCAGTAATAGAGAGGAATCGACCCGGTGGTAATAAAACGACAAGGCGGAGCGCGGAAGAGGAAAAAGCTACCCGCTAAACAATAGAAGTTGGATACCACCAGGTGTGTATGAGGGCGCGTGTCCGGGGGTAGAAATAACTACAGGGGTGGTGCAAAGAAAGTGGAGTTGGAACGGTTCTGCGCTAGCAATCTACCGTACAGGGCCGGCAGGTTGGGTTCCAAATAGGGGGGAAAAATACCCGACGCTAGCTGTGGAGATGCGACCAGAGCAGTGGTACCGGAGAAAGGCGGTTGACCAGTTAGCGCACGGTTGGGAAACTAGCCGCACCTATTACAGGCGATAAGAGCGGGACGGAGTCTCTGATTAGTAAAGTGGTTAGAGTGATGTGCGAAGCTATTGGAGCGGTGAGGTGGGCAGGGTAGGAGGGAAGAGACACGGCGAGGCAACACACGATACACAACAGTGTACGAGGGTAGGCGCCCTGGGGCGTTGGGACGGGGTGCGGGAGAGTGCAAGATGAGTAGAGAGCGCGGATTAGGACGACGGAGGAACAGGCGAATAGCCGACGAGAACAACTCAAAGTGTTGGCGGTCAGGCGGGTGAGTGAGTGGTGGCTATTCTTTTCAATATAAAGAAAAAGAAGTACAAAAGTCGGAGGCGGGAGATGTAAATATAGTAATGACAAAGGCGGGAAAAGCGAGGGGAATGCACGGAATGACGGCACAGAGACCAATGGGTTTGAAACTATTTATAAAAAAAAGGCGGCGACCGTAAGCTGTGGTAGGTCGGGCGGAGGTAAGGTCGGAGAACAAAAGGAGAGGCAGGGACAGGTATGTGATAATGGGAAGGGGGTGAGCCGACGGGTCCGCCGAGAACTTTTAGGACGGCGAAGAGGATCGAGAAAGGAGACACAGAAGATGGCGGGGAACAAAAAGGCGTAACTAGACAGGCGCACAAGTACCAGCAAGCAATAGTAAATAGAGTAGTCAGGGCGAGGTGGGAGGCAGTGGCTTGTGCATTGCGTTGTGCTGCGGGCGCCCGAACTGGTGACTGGGAGGGATGTGACCGAGGTGGTAGTATTGGGTTTTAACAAGGGCAGTCGCTTTAAGGGCTTGGACGTTGGGAACGAGTGCTAGAGGGCCGGATGAAAGACAATGGTTTGCTGCAGGGATGTTGGTCGGCGGATAGAGGGGTAGTTAAAAGTTCAATGCGGATACGCTATACAGTGGTCGGTAAACCGCTAGGCATGGCTCAAACGGGATGGCGGAGGGGAGAAGGCTGAGGAGACCAGTACGGAAAGCACTGATCATTTATAAACCAACCCCTCCCATAGTCATTAGCGTACGGCGCAAGCCTACGCGTACGTCCATGTGTGTGTGTGTGTGTGTGAAGCAGGGCACACGGCCCCAGAGCTACGGCAAATGGGGCTGCGAACCTGGGCTAATCGGTCAACGGAGGGGCCAATTGACGAAGGCCGGGCGGCTTTAAGGTGGAAGAGTGGAAACGTAGAGAGGGCCAAAGGGTCGTGGAGGTAATTCCGCTACTTTAGGACAAGGGGGCGGTGAATGAGAGAGGCAGAGCGGGCGAACAATAGGATGTCGACCTGGTACGTCGGGATTTGCGCCTATACGGTATAAAACGGAGGGCCATTAATAATCGGCCTGCCGAAAATAGGCGGTAGAAAGTTGAACGATGGCTATAAAAATTACGCCGATGAAATCCGGGTTAGGGGTAGGAGAAGGGGAATGTGGTAGAGGATAGACCAGCAGCAGCGGCACCCGTAGAGGCGTGCAAGTTCACGCTTCAGGGTGTGCTACAAGGGGGAGAGGTGGAATAAACGAGCGAGGGGAAGGAAGGAGGACTGACCACGCACATCCCAAGGCGAGCTGTTTCCTGCCTCATTATCACCTGGTCTCGCCGCAGGCTGGATGGTAGGGTGGGGAATGAATCAACCATGGACACAGCCTCCCTACAGCCACCAGCACGCACGGTCGATCCCCTCCCCCCTGCTTCTTGCTTCACAGCTGGAAGGAGTGCCAGCGCCATTACAGTAGGTTGGGCCAATTAAGGCTTTGCCAAATAGCCAAAGAGGAATCTAGTCTAGTAGCTTAGGCAGCCCTTGCGACGCTACACAGGAGCCAAGTACGACACGCATGGTCGATGCACATTCGAACTGTAGTTTTTGGCACCGGCTGTCGTGGAAAGGGAGGAGGGGGGGAGGGGGGGTACGCATCATTCGAGCGTTGCAAATAGCAAGGCCCACCTAGTTCTTGGAACGCCGGCTGCCTTATCACCTGTCGATGATGAAATGTCAATGGGAAAGAAGGTAAACAGAACTATTGACCACGGTTGACTATAGGCTGTTATCGTATCCAACCAAACAAGGGGACGAGGCTCATCGTAGTTCGGGTAGATTTAGCTGGACATTGGCCAACTAGAGAGCACCCATCGGGCTAGGAGATGGCTTGGAGGTGAACGCAGCACTCCCGCGACTTACCCCTTAGACATAATCAGCCGCTTTATAAGTATCGCAACAGCTTTCACCTGCTGTGTAGGGGCGAGACGAATCTAAGCGTGCCACAGACAGCGGTACGACATCCCGTTGTTGGCCTGACCTAAGGGCAGCTGTAGCGGATAGAGCCTGCAAATACTACCAGCATAGAGCCTGGTCAGCTACCCTTACACCAGTCTTCAGCGGCTTGGTCCCCGTCTATACCTTCCACGCCAGATCATATTGAGTGGAAGTCGAGCTCTTCACCCAGTGATCAATTTCTTCGGTGCCGAGCAGGCCCCCTAACGCCGCGGGAGCGGGGAGATCTGCACTCAGCCTCTCTTCAATAGGAAACTGAGTTCACACCTATCACTGTGTCCTCCATACCAATCCGGGCATACTGGTCGGTGAGATAACCTTGTAAAGGGGGCGTGGGTTGGGCAGGAATGATGCAAAGTCCTATACAATATAGATGTGGAAAGCAAAACCTAGGATATCCCAGAATATAATCACACGGGCGATCTCTGGCAGTCTACTCGGCCAGGACGCGCATGCTGACCGCTCCCTGCCTCCTCCATCTTCACGGAGCCCGGTACCCCGCAGGTGCCAACTCAGATGATCCTGTCCAAGTAGAACACGTCGTTCTACTGACTTGCCCTCACAGTCAACCTACTCCCCTCAGCACTCGCTTCCGCCCTTGTGCATCCTGTGTTAACTTGAGGTGAAACAAAATAATCGTCCACACACAGAATAAAAATCCTAGCCCCTCTACAATCCGCAATAGGACCAAAATATGGCTTCCGAACTTGAGTTCAGACCGAGGAGGACTGTTTTGAGAAGCTTTTTATCATCGCTCCCCCCCCCCATTCTGACCAAGCGGTTTTGACAGAAGTATAGTCGATCGGTGGCTATTTTTAGCCCAAGTCGGAGTCAGGGTGGCTAGACGACCGTCTACAGAATTTACCATCCAGAAGGGATATCAATGTGAGCTGTATATTGATTTATTGATGCACATCTTTTTCTAAAAAAAAGGAAAAAAAGCTACCAGTAATTGTATTAATGATGGATTCAACTACGCATTAAAAAAACTCATTTGGAAAAAAATAGCGAAGCTACGTTTCGATCGTAGGACCTCAGGGTTATGAGCCCTGCGCGCTTCCGCTGCGCCACTCCGCTCATTTTTTTAAACATTTTCTGTGTATTATATCAACATAAATTATCATGTTAATATTCTTCGGATCTGGGATAGTTTCTTATGACCACGGTTATGACCATTGCACAAAAGGAGTGTATATTTAATTGAATTTTAGCGTTTAGAGGGTCTTGTTTAAGTATTTCGCCCTGCTGACCCTTAATAATTTTATTCCCATGCCGTAGGAGCGGTGGCTTTCGGCACGGTTAGGTGTACCTTGGTGCATAATAGTAGCCGAAGTATACCATGAGTAGTCATACGTATAGTTTAAACTCTACTCTGTCTCCTTCCTTATCCGTCTGGATGGTATTTTCGCTGCCAGTTGACGAAATGCGATGTTGATGATTATCAAGTAGCATCGTCATACGTGTTGCGGTTTCACATATTCCCCTGGGGCAGGGTCCAACTGGTCGTTCACCAAGGGGATGAGATCCAATGCACCTGCATTAGGCGGAGACCGTCCTCCCCTTGCACACATGTCTGCACGCATATTGGTCAGACGCACATTTTCAAACTGCACAGGTTATAAATGTCGGTGACATGATTAATCTTTAGTGGCGAGTTCATTATCCCATCCACCTTGTTGGGTTAACTGGCGTTGTGTTCCGGGGCTCTAATTTGATCTGTAGTAGTATAGTAGCCGGTATCTGAAAGCGGGGGGATGGCGAACGAAAGTTTATAGGACAACTATATTTACCCCGCCCTTGAAGGCAATTTGTTCGACGGCTATTTTTTATGACTGCTCTGCTAGTATATAGCTCGATCATTAATTTATAAACCGTCTGGGAACGACTTGACCTGACGCACCTCTTTTCATGAATCTGAGCAGGTTATAATGGCTTTCCAGCACCGAGGCTATGTATATGCCCCACAGCACTAAGGCTTGATAGAGTTATACCCTGTTGACGCGATTGCCCTCCTCTACCTTCCGCTTCTAGCAGGCGGGTAGCACAGTGTGACAGCGAGGCCAATGGCCAACGGAGAGGTTAGCTGAAGATGGGGACCAAGAAAACCGACGCGGTGGGACGCGTGGTGGAAGATCGCTTGTGGACGCGACTCCTCCGTCATCGGGAGTCGTCGGTCGCTAAGATCTCTTCGGTTTCCATTTGTCAATAAAGAAATTCGCCATACCAACGCGACCGTACTAGACCGCTGCGACTCGGGTAGGAGGTTTAATGGAACCCCAGACAATCTGGTTCCGAGTCCCCCACCCCCTCGCCTATTTACTCCACTGTCCACTCCCCCCTGGTCAGCTGCTGCCGATGCATTGTCATAACAGGGAGGCCAAAAAAGGAGGTGGCCACCCCCCAATGTTAGGCCTAGATTCATTGTCATCGCTACTTAATTCCTGTCTACCTCGTTCCGCCCCGCGCATTTAGCACTACGTTATACAATCTTAGCATTCGTTCAGTTCCTCCCTAACTTGTCTGGGCTACAAGGAGAGAATTGCGGGTTTAACAGGCAAGAGAGGGTGGAAAAGTACAATCCACTCTGGATTAGAGCCGTCCCTCAGCCTAGTAGGACGCGTTGGGCGAATTGATTTAAACGACGGATGGCGCCACTGCTGCTGTCGCCCACTCCTACGGCCAATCTTCAAGCCCTGTTCATAGATAGCCCACTCGCACTTGTCGATTCTCAACGGGAAAGTCGCCCTGTCTTCATTTCAGAGTGTCCCTTCACCCTGGGGCGATCTCAGCATTCCATTGTCGATTGTATTGTTGGTCGAGTCCCGTCGCGTCCACTGAACTCGCCTCACCTCTTAAAACCCCGCCATTTTACACGCTGCACAATCAGTTCCGTACCAGTAGCCCCTGACTACAACCTACATTATTTTATTTTTGGCATTCTTCGTCTTCATCTTTGACCTCTTCGTCGATAACTCTTTTAGCTCGCCTGCTATGCTATTACCTTCGTTACACACTTGTTCAGACTGGCCCGCATAGCTTTCTTAAACCAGTCGACTTTTTAAAATACTCCTCTGCGCTATTCGCTGTACCCGGTCGCGTCACGACGCGTCGCCCACCTACTCTCTCGCCCCACCCCTTCGCGTTCTACCGCCGCATACGTATTTTTTTTTTCCCTATTCTGTCTCTACATTCCTCCGAGCTGGTCACGGCTGCCATTCTCATTCACGCACTTCCTTGCCGCCGCTGCCGTTACCGCTTGTAGAACACAGTGCTACAAAACCACCGGGTCAAAAGGTAGGTCCTTTCCTAAACCCGGGGTTAACTGCGTTTTCAAACCCCGACCGCCCCTTACCACGAATCCGGCCTTCGCGCACTAGCCAGCAACGCGTAGTAACCCAGCCGGCATAGCGGTTCACGCCAACAGATCTTTGTCGTACTCGGTCGCCTAAAAGTATCTTCCCGGGCTACCTTTGCTAACGTCTGTCCACGCGCACTCCTCCCCCATTCTCGCTAGGCTGTACGAACCACCTCAACCGCAGCTGACACTCACGCTTGTTGCCATTGTCTGATATTAAGCGGTTTCCAGGACATTTACTTGCTCCGCTCTCGCAACCAGTTACCATCAGCTATTGTTCTAGGTCCCTATTTTAGGCCAGGTATTAGTGCTGTCGCATTCGAGCCTGCTTTCGCCACCCGTACCGCCTGCTCGTATCCGCCTATTAGAATTGTTCAATACAATGGCCGCGACCGCGCGGTGGATTAACGGTAAGCCACAGTCCAGCTTTATATTTAACTAGCCGACAACACACCAAGGGCGTATGGCTTAAATACTTTTTTATCCTTAGCCCGCTCGTGCACTTGCACGCAGACCCTCCCACTAGTGCTTCATCACTCTGTACCAATCTATTCATCTATCCTATGATGAGTGAGCCCGTCTACCCTTGGACAAAGCCCCGGACGCGCTCATCTAGTGTAATGACGTTGATCTGGTGGTCATCGTCGGTTCATCGAGATTGCCCTAGCCTTCAACTCTCACTTCAGTGGGTGACGCTATTAGCTGTGTCGACTTCCCCTCTCTCTCTGTCACTTCACCGTGGCGGCCAACCCTGGGTGTACGAGGCAAGATCCAGCGGCAGCTCTGTGCTGCGATGTGGCTCCTCGACACCATGAGTGGTGTCCCGCCACGGATTTTTCCACAATTCAGCCTTTCCCAATCTTCTTTTTGTATGTGGGTTTATGGTGTGTATTGGACTGCACGGTCGACGCGGCAGGGGCGGTGAAACGCGCTCCCCCGCCCTTTCGCCGTCCCAATCCAGACCACTTCACCGTCTGAGGCTGTGGCCCCGAGCCAGGTCTGTCGGCCACCCAGGCCAGTTTTCATTCGCCGACCGCCGAGACCAGCAATATTATCCACAAGCGAACCCCCGTCGCTCTGGGGTCTCCTTCTCTTTGCCTCGGGGGAGTGGATCTCGAGCTCTTTATTCGCGGTGGCCTATGGGTGGGTCGTTCATTCTCTCCCCCTTCCCCCCGTCGGCTACTACGACCGGTGCGCTGGATTCTCGCTGGTGGGCGTGTGTGCACGCGCGTGTACGGCTCCTTCCATCTCTGCCCAGTTGGTCGTTGTTTAAAACCACCACTCCCGGACCGCCTCTCCGTATCCGTTCACATTATGTAGTATTTTTACACGTTGACTTGTACCGTCTCCGCTGTCAGCTGGTCAACCTATTTACTCTGACGTGGTCCAGGCGCCTTACCAACTTCATTCCTCACGCCTTCTCTTCTCTCCGTATCTAATCGTTTTGCAGTGGCGTGGTATTAGCCAGTCGGCAGCTCCAGCCTAAACGTGGTACAGAACGCGCTTGTGCGACCCACCCGTTCCTTTAACACTCCCTTCGCCTTGCGCTGATGCGTTGGCCGCTCTCTTTCTCACTGGTCAGCTCTTCAACCCTTATCCACCCTTCTCATGCCGCCGCACTGACGCCTATTTTTTCTGGCCTTTTTCTCTCCGACCGGAACTGTAGTCGCGTCGCACCCTTTAAACTGACACTTTTCCCCTACCCCTTCAACTTTTTTTATGTAGTCCAGCTTTGTTTTTCCACGGTTGGTGTGTATTAGTCTCACTTTTAATGCGCCAGCGCAGGCAGTCTACATTCTACCCTATTCACACACTGGACCGCTCTATATCCCATCTTTGCTGTCATTATTCTCGCCTTTCTAGCCACCACGGCTCCCCCTAGTGGCTCCGACGAACCCTTCTTGTATCGTCTCCTAGTGACGCTCTCCTCTTGCTAACCCGTCCTCTCAACCTCCTCACCGCGCCTCTTATCTATATCCACGGCCCTTACCAACCTTACCGCGCCTCGCTTGCCTCATGGTATCCAATAGACCCGACCATGCGCCCACGTAGACCCCACCTGGAGCACCGACCCCGCCGCTGGGCATCCGGTAGCGCGGAGTGGCTCGTCGCCATGGCGATTCTCGTTCTTACATTTCTGTTTTATACACCGGTCGTCCAGGCCCAATCGGCCAACCGGGGCTGCTACTCGCTGGCCAACTCCAAGTACTGCGGGACTGGGTTTGGCGGCTACCAGCTGTCTCAGTTCACACAGGTAGGCGGAGAAATGGTTAGCAACGTCGTGCAGTTCGACCGGGCTCTCGACAAGTACTTTGGTTCGCGGGCCGACTTGGCCGATACCAACACGGAACTGGGTTGCACGAAATGGGACGGCCAGGGCGCGCCACGGTATCGCATTTCGTATTTATGTCGGTCCCTCCTGGCCAACGCCGCGTCGCAGCAATGCAACTTGGGCGTGTCCCCACCAGCCCTGTGCAAAGATACCTGTTTGACGTATACCGACGGCTGGAAGCCCATCATCACCAACTCCACTGCCTGCCCCAATCAGGCCATGTCCAAGATTATTTGGAATGACCTAGTTTCTTCCTGCAGCTCTCCATACTACAGCGGTTCCTCGACCAACCAATGCGTCGACGGTGCCGCCAATGAGGACAGCACCTGTGGGTTTACTCCAAATCAAACGGCCGACATTTGTGCCTACTGTTCCGGGTCGGCCTCGGGTCAGGACGCCTGCTGTCGCAAAGCCATTCCGACCTTTAACTGCCCATCGAACGGCCAGACCAGCGATGACGATGATGACGGTAACCAGGACGAGGCTGATAGCGACGAAAATGACGGGAACGCCAAGGGACGTATGAGCCCTGGCCGTATCGCTGCCATCGTCGTGCCTTCCGTCCTGGGCGGTCTCCTCCTTCTGGCCCTGCTTGCCCTCCTTCTGCATCGCCGCCGGAAGGTGGCCGCCGAAAAGAATGAGCTGTTCCCACACGTCCTTGGTAACGGCGGGGCCCCCAGCGGCCCTTCCTCGTCACAACGTCTCCTCGGCGTTGGTGCTGGTATCGCAGGTGCGGCTACTACCGCCGCCGCCCTGGCGGCCAACAACGCCTCGACCGAGTCCTTTGAACCCGTCCAGTGTCGCGTCGTTTACCCGTTCACCCCACGGATGGACGACGAGCTCCAGCTTACGCCGGGCGACGTGCTCCTCCTCATTAAAATTTTCGACGACGGGTGGGCCGTGGCCAATAACTTGACCACTGGCCGTGAGGGTGCCATCCCTCTGGTGTGCGTCACGCCCTACCAGACGGAGGGTGCACACATGGCCGCGGATTCTGGAACAGATGCTGTCGCCGCGGCAGGTCTGGCGGCTGGAACGGCGTCCCGTGGCCTAGGTAGCCACGATGACCTTACGTCGTCGCCCAACACCTCGCCGAACGGCACCTACGGGTCGCGCGCCGGGACCGTCCCGATGGAAAACCTGAGTGCCGACGAAATCGAGCGTAGTCTCACATCGCTAAATGCCTCTGCCGCCGCCATCGCCGCTGCTGTGTCCGCCGTCACGTCCTCCCACGGCAGCATTGCCAGCCGGTCCAATGGCGCCGTTCACGATAGTCAGCTCCCGCGTCGGTCAAGTTCGCGACGACCCAAAAACCGTGGCGGCGCCGCCGCTGCTGTGGCGCCGATACCCGAGGGTGACGAGAGCGCGCATGGCGGTGTTGCTCTTCCTCCCCCTACACAAAGGAGTCCGCCGAACTATGGGATGGATTCCAAATCATTCCACGGTAGCCGGGGCTCGATGTGAGCAGGCGACTGGTTGACCCTGTGGGTTGGCGCGGCCTCCTCCTGTCACCTCCGTGCCATGCGGTAGCGAACGAACGGACTCGGGAACCATGAATTCGGTAGTATCTCCCCTTTCTCTCTTCGTCTCTTTCGTTTACTTCTTGCGTATCCCACCAGCCTCTCCGCCCCACCATTGACTGTCGAGCACCGGCCCCTAGCCTCCATTCGCCTAGCGCCCCAGTACCGTCTTCCCCTGCCCCTGCCGACTGGTAGCCCCTCTTGCCTTCCCACTGTTGTCGTTGCCGACTTCAGCCACCACCTTAAGTCCTGTTGTAATTATAACCCGCCAGCGCCTGTCGTACCCTCTCTTACCATATTGGTTGTCCGCTTATTATTTCAATCCCCACCGCCCGCCTCGCCCACCAGCTCACATAAGATAAACTGTCTAATAAATCACTAAGCTTCCGAAACAATCATGCCCCTGCCAGGGTGATGTGGATACCGGCAGATAGTGTGTAGCAAGTCCCCGACAATGAGGTTCGGATATTTAACAGCTATTCTAACGACGTAAACTAGAGCCCGACAAGGCGAAAAAATTGATAATGATAGGAAGTATGTCATGGACGGAAGAATGCAGTACAATATGGTACGTATAATAAGTAATTGTATATTACATTTCTGGGAAATTTTCATCAGCGGCTTGATGGTCTAGAGGTATGATTCGCCCTTCGGGTGGGCGAGGTCCCGGGTTCGATTCCCGGTCAAGCCCTCATTTTTATTTTTTTGGTGTGAACTACTCGACGTACATGGCCTACGTTTCATCAGCGTTCATATTCGATGTATTTTTTTAGGATTAGTATTGGCGGGATCTTTTGTGCATTGGGTTTTGCTCAAGTTTCAAATCGTCTTATTATTAGGACCACCTCCTGGTGCAAATTCTAGGCATTCGGTATTTTTACTTGTGTACTGAACAACCATTCTGCAGTGGGGACATTAAGTATCGACTGCTGCCCTGCGATTGTTACTACGGCGTATCTCCCTGATTGAGTCAATATTGTCCGATCCACTTCACGCACCATTGACGTGCGAAACACACGCGTACGTAAAACTGATTGGCTAACAAATCACGCTTTTATTGGATTCAGCAAAGTAGAAGTACATAAATAATGCGGGGAACACACCCGCCACAGGTCATAAAAAAATCCTGGATGAGGTTAGTGGTAAGGGTAACCTATTTGTTCAACTGGATCTTGGCGTCACCCTCGGTACGATCAGCCTTACCGACGGCCTCGCGCACCTCGTTTCCGGTGAGCTTACCGGCGGTCTCACGGACCACGCCGCTGGTCTTCTCGACAACACCCTCGGCCACAGCCTGGGCGCGGGCGGCCTGGTACTCGGCGTTACCCTCGGCACGCTGCTGGCTGCCGGCCTGGGCGAGGTTGGCGTTACCTACAGCGTGGCCGATGGTTTCCTTAACGGCGCCGGTGGTGGCCTGGAGGTTACCGTTGAACTGGCTAGGATTCTGGAGCTTGTCGGCCGTCCGTTTGGCTTCGGTTTCCAGCTCAGCGGTCTGGGAGCGTGCCTTAGCCTGGGCAGCCTCGTACTCGGCGTTGGCCTGCGTCTTGGTCTCAATGCCCTGTGTGGTCAGGGACTCGTTGCCGACCAGGCTACCAACTTGCTCCATAACAGTACCGGCGGCGCTCTTGACGGTGGAGGCAACGGATTCGTAGTTCATGGTGGCGGTGGCGGTGGTAGTAAGGGAAGGAAGAGGGTGGGAGGGAAGGAGGTGTGGGTTGCGGACGAGTGCAAGGATGATTGGTGGGGTGTGGGTAGAAGTAGTTAAGTTGATTGATATGGAGCTGGAAAAAGACGGTACTCGACATCCTATTTATATCTGACAATTCGGCTTGCAAGTTATGTCCGGTCGGTACCTGTTTAAAATTTTGGGTACCTGGTGTTGTAAGTTTCGCGTAAAGAGCGGGAGTTAGAAAGAAGCGGATAAAACTCTGACGTAATGCGGAGGTTGTAAAATTATCGACTTGACGTCACTACGATTCCTTTCTACCAGTAGTGATTGGCAGCCCTATCTGGTTACTAGCGTCCTCTCCTTGCCATCCAATATTCGTCACCCCCCTCCCCACCTGGCAGGTTGGCTTTCGTCACTCTCAGTACCCGTTGGAGGATTACAGCTGCGTCGCATGTGAATAGCTAGCTATACGAAAATGCCACACAGGCCCTGTGACGTCGAAGATGACGCGCCAGGAAACTGGGAAACTATCTAGGACCTTCTTCTCATAGCCTCGGGCAATCTTTTAGCCCCTGGTACATTTCAGGACGTCGGTTGGGTATGTGTCCCAGTGATGACATGGTTCCCAGGTATGAGTAGTCATCCACATTGATACCCGTTCTACTGGGCAAGCCAGGGGCACGTATACAGCGCTTTGAATGGAATTTGTCAGTCCACTATCACTATGCTCGCTTTCAATGATCGGAGACTGTATCTGGGGCATCGAGGCAGCAATCGATACTAATGATAGTAGAAGTCACGCGGGTGTCTCTTCAGCCGTCCCTTCTTTCATAGACTTGGCTTGACGTACCTTTGATTGCTCAGTTACCTCCCGTCACCACCTCTTTAAGTAGCGGGAAGGAAAGGCCGCCGGTGACAATTACTATGCGTGTAAAAGGTGCAAAGGTCGTCATGTCCGTACACAGCCCCTCTCAGCCTCCTACATATCAGAACTTTACCGGCCTCCAGCGAACAGTACACCTAGCTAGGCAAACCAACGATTACCCCCTTCATCATTATTCTCTGAGGGTATCAGAGCACGTGTAGAACCACCTCCCATTGCCAGACCTGCTGGTATCGAGACCCCCTTATTCGGAGGCAGCAAAATACAGATTCGACCTTACTCCTCTTTTTAGCCAAGATCGGTTATGAGTAGCCGGACGGAGTCTCCCTTTTCGATCCCCTTTGACTCTGCCGGGGTTGGATATTAGGCGCAGGTGGGTTACACGACGGAAGGCTTGTATGTTTTAACAGCCTTAGACCGCGCCGCCCCCTTTTACTCTGGCCGGCTTCCCTGGTGATACACGGCGAGCTGAACGGCAGGATCCTGTAGCCATCGGTGCGTCAGTGATTGTTTTTCCTCTCCGGCCACCTCATCTCCACCCTGTATAATGGTTCGAAGTACGACCTGAGTAGACGGGGCGGCGGTATATAGTATGCTGTACGCGGCGAAGGGTAGCGAAGGAGTGAACCCCTTTTACTTATTTTTTCACAGTTCGTGGTTACGGTACTGCTGTCTCCTTTATAGTTTGTTATTTATTCATCTTTGGTAACTCACAACTGCGTACATCCCATATATATGGTTGCTTACTTATGATTACGATTCAATGACTTTAATTTCCAGTTTTTATTAGCCGCCCGTCACAATGAGGATCGCGACTTCTTTAGCGTCACTTCTGTTCTTGGGCCTCACGGGGTTTCCCTTCCTCCACGGAACACAGGCCCTCTTTTCCCGTAGTCGGGTGGGCTCCACCAAGGACAGCTCCAGCACCAGTTACTCATACCGCCCGTCGGCCAGTTCCGCTAGTGCCACCTCGTATATTTCCTTCGCGGAGCCGGGCGAAGAAACTCTCCGGGAACTCTGCATGGTCTTAGCCAACCCGGAAGCCGAACTACCCCTCACCCTCTCCAAGCCGAACCGGGAGCGTCGCGACGGGATGGACCAATTCCTCCAGGTACCCAGTGCCAGTGGGTTCACCTCCCTGCCCGATCGGCTCCACCGTCAGGACAGCATGGGCAGCACATGGAGTGACATGGGCAACTCACTGGTCCTGACGGGTAAAAATCCATTGGGCCACCATAGCGTTGAGTATCTACGCTTTAAGGCCCAATTCCTATCGGGTGGGGGCATCTCGTATCTGTTTCGGTCCTCGGGTGGCCTACACCTCGACTCCGCCCGGCTGCTCCACGCTCTGTTTCGTGAGGCCGATCAGTGGTGGCTACGCCTCCACTATCCAACTTTGTTTCCCAAGCAGTCAGCCTCTGCCGTACTGGCTCCGTTCCGTGCGCTAGGTCGCGCTGTCGCCGCTAACCCGTTTACTAAGGCCCCGGAGGCTAAAGTGAAGGCACCTAGAGCCTTTGCGAAACCATTCATCGCGGAGCGCGCGATGGCTACCGCCAGCGGCGACAGCCGAGCCGGCTACTTCTTGATTACACGTGCGGAGCCCGGCAACGCGCTGCGGGCGACAGAGATCTATAACCAGAGACAGTTGGACGAGCAAAGCGCCCGGACAGCACCGTGGGTTCCGCTCTTCCAGTTGAGCAAGAATCTGCCGCTGGAAGCCCTGGCGTTGTATAAGCTGCAGTATTGTATTAACGTATGGCGCTCTCAGGACCGCAAATAAGTACGATGCCCCTCGTTGGTGCGGTTGAACTGAAGAGACCTCGCTTCGCCCCGCTGCCTCCTTGGTAACCCCACCACAGCCGATCACGTCTACTCCCTGCCTTTATTCTTGTGCGTGTTTAAGGGTATAGTAGAGTTCTTCAGGCATAACATGCCCCTATTATATAAAAACAAAGAAACTAAAGCACCTGGAAGTAAAAGCTCGCGTTGGTGAGCAGAACCGGTGAAAGGACCCCCGAATAAACGTAGCGTTTTATAGAGAGAAATCGAAAAGATTGTTTACATGCACACGCGGTAGGTAATATAGCGACCGGCGGTCTCACTAGCGCGGCTAATCATGACAACCTGGCCGCGCTTGAGGCCGTAGTATCGAGCGACGGGGTCCGAGTGTTGGATACGCGGGAGCTGGGTCTCCTTCAAACGGTACCGCTGGAGGAGGGTCCGTTTCTCCTCGGCCGTCAAAATCTTGTGCTGCGGGACCAACCGGTGGTGCGTGATATTAACCAGCAGTTCCGACTCGTGGAAAAACTCGATATGGTACTTCTCGCGGACCTGGTCGATGGCCTTCACGGCCGCCGGCGTAAGATTCTTGGGGTAGATAATCAGACAGCGACTCACTAATTGACTAACCATACGCTCGCAGTACTTGCGGATGGGGCCCACCCCCAGCGAGGTTTCCTCCGGAAAGAAGGCCAGGATCTGGTCCGTGGGGTCATCGCGACGCTTGACGAGAAAGACCAGCGAATTGCGGTCCACTTTGCCTCCACGCGCATACCGCTCCCGGAACGTGTCTAGGTCCATTGTCAGTTCGGACTGGCCCACCAGGAAACCCCGGTCGTTAAGCATCTGGTACACAGTGCGGCTGACCTTCCACAGACGGGCGATCTCGCGGTCGTCGACTTCCATGATGGCAAGGAGTGAATGAGGGGGGGAAGTGGGTGGGTGGGAAAGCGAGTTGAGATAGGTGTGGGATCTAACAAGGAGGGTGCGTTAAATGAGATGGCATGGGAGGCGGGTGGCGAGCACAAGGGGAATCGGGGAAGAGATGGTAATCTGGTGACGAGCACCACAGGGCAGGCTGGCTGATTCCACAAACTGCCGGTTGCTTTTTCTTTGGACGCGTATAATTTTTTTTTTCAGATTGTCCACCGGACGTTAGAGCCTGCCTGGCCGTGAGGCCAAATAGCGGCGTATTCTACTGTGCGGCTTTGCCTGTCACCCGCCGCACTGCACCGTTGGACGTTGCACACCATGCCAGTTTTTCTATCTGGCATCACGCGCCACACCTACCAGAGTCGGCTGGTAATATACCCTCGCATTAGTTGCCGTGCCCGCCCCGTTCAGTATAGCCCACCAACGTTTTATCGGTCAAAATGTACATGGCTGGTGAAGGGGTCACTAAATTATTATTGGATAGAGTACAGTCGGACCTGGGAAACTCGGTTTCGGCTCCACCATGCTGAAAGCCCGGGGTGGAATAGGAAGAAGGGTAGTATGGAGAATGCAAGAGCAGAGCACACGCTGCCAGTAAAGTACGATGGCAGGTGGAGGGAAACCTTGGCATGGAACCTTGTAAACGCGCAGACCGGTACACCGGCAGCGAGGAGAGGAGCTTGAATGACAAGTCGGTCAAAAGGACAGGTGGCCAGTAGGTGTGCGAAGAAGAGAGAGGGGGCGGACAACTTGGCGGGTGGCCAGGTCAACGTATAGCCCAGCAGTACCCATACAGCTACGCCTCCCATGTCTCCTGCACGGTCTCTGCCACTCGACGGAGGTACTCCTTACGATTCTCGCGGTAGAGCTGGGCAGCCTCCGAATTGGCGGGGCTATTCGGGTTGGGATCGTGTAGGAGACTCTGAATCGAAGTCAGGATGCTCGACACGTCGTAGGTGGGGCTCCAGCGGTTCTGCAAAATATCCAGACAAAGCTCGCCGCTGGCGTATACGTTTGGGTGGAACATGCGCGTCACGAAGCGCACGTTGGGCGGTTTGTTGGGGTACGTCTCATCAAAGGTCAGGCGGAGCTTAAAGATACCGTCCTCGAAGGGTGTGTCCTCGGGCCCGAAGATGACCGCGTCCCAGACCATGATGTTGTCCGGGTGCGGGCTGCCCGAGACACCCGAAGGGGGATCCTGTTGGAGGCGTTTGAAGTCTCGCATAAGACGACGGCGAGTAGGCGTCGACATGATGGACAAGCGAAGAAGTGGCGGCGGTGTTTGTGGGGCGGGTTAAAGAAGGGCGGCCGCCAGAACGGATGGGAGGGCAGAAGATGGAAGGGGCATAGGAAGGGTGGGCGTTGGCGGGGCCTGACGTGCGAAGAAGGATGACGGGCAGGGGTAAGCGTGGGCGGAACGGTGCAGATAGCGGTAGGGAACCAAAGGAACGTATTCAAGCCTAACTGGCCAGGACAGAATCTCCCTTTGCCGGCCAGGTGGGGAACGCGCCGTACGTGTACCTGTGTATATGCTAATCCTGGAGGTGAGAACCAGCCGCTACCTGCGACTGACTTACGCTGATTACCATAGCTGGGCTTCTGAGGTAGATTCCCAATTACAACCCGGAATGGGTGCGAGCAGGCAGGCTATGGGCCGGTCAGCTGCTTAACTCACCCACCGGCACCCGACCATGCTCTGCGTTTCAGAGCAGAAGACCGACATCCGAGATGCCAGAGCGCCGCGTGGCATTGGTGATTAAAGTGTCATCGCCTGGTCAGGACGAGGAAATGTCGCAGGGCGGGTGAAATAACATCACATGATATATATCGAGCCAACCGGAAAGAAAAAAAAAAGTGCGATGTAGCGACCGAAGCCGACCGAAAAACTACAGAGCCTAAAAAGCGGGGCGAAAAAAAAAGCCCTCGTGCCGACCCAGAGTGTGCGTATTCTGCGAATCTCGTCGAAAAAAAAGGGCATGGTGGGACCATCAGGTGCTGTGCTACTTTGGGCTATAAAGGGCCTGGGCTGCGTGTCCATTGAGCAACTCATCATCCTTCCTTTCTCTGCATTCTCATCTTGTATACTAGCATTTTCCCCTTGGGCTGCATTAGCAACTCAATCGTTTATCATGGTAAATATGACTGGCTAATAGGTAAGAAATTTCAAGCCTTCGTCTCTCGACGCTTCTGCTCCCATGATGATACCCATTATGCTTCTTTTCCTTTGTCCTATCCACGATGCGGAGAATAACCCCGCCGTTCTTGTGACTGGACCTGTCGGACCGTCCGTTTTGGGCACATGTCTGGCGCGTAGGTCCATGAGCTCCGGCACCAAGCCAGTGATTACCTGAGGTCTTTTATGTTTGTGTTGCCTTTAAATAATTGCATCACAAGAAATTCACTAACCGACTGGTTACCGTTCCGTCGCTCCAAACAGGTCAACTCGTGATCCTTTACATCCGCAGGTCGCCTTGTCATCTCATAGGAACGAGGTAAGCTAATTATCTAATATTACTCCTTAGAGTTGGATGATGATGACATTAATCCGCAGTTTCCACCGAAAGGGGGCCCTGAAGGGGTCCAGTCGATACCAAAGCTTCGCTGGTTGTATCGGGCAGATCATGGTCTCAACCCGCAGCTGGTGGGTCGTGCCCTACTGCGCAGGGTTGATCCTCGCTGACCGCGCACTGTTCTGGTGTTGTGCAATGCTTGTGCGTCCTCTGCGTGGTGGGTGAGCACATCCACTGCTGTTGACCTTCTGTCTTGGTCCCGGTGTGGGCGGGTATCGCACCTGATGCCGGCAAACACTTCCTTGGATGTCTGACAACTCACTTGCATTGTCCTTTACTGGACACAGGATCTGCTTAGTGCGTATTCTAACATCTACCCATTTTTCCTTCGTTCATTCGCACCAACGTCCACAGATCCGCCCAACCTGCCTTGATCGCATTACAAGCCTACGGCGTCCGTGAATAAAGGTATTTATCTGAGGCATATGGTGTCTTTTGCTTGAAGTCTGTGATGAAAACCTCCGTTTCAGGAAGAGCCGTCGGACCCCCGAAAATTATCGACATCGAAACTTAAAATTACTGTTGGGGCGTATGTCGATACTACCATTCTGATATTGACCAATCCAGTGTACTGTGAGTGTCATTGGTAATATGGTGTGATACTAATCTCACTCTTTCTCTCTCGCCATCGTACTATTGCAGGTAATTTCCCCAGAATCTCTAATAAAATATTATCCCAAATATCCAAACATGTAGCCAACTAGAAGCAGGGGGAAACTCGGTATGGTAATGGTAGGAGATGTAGTGGATGTCACTTTCCGATATTACCTGAGAGTCGGCGAAATATAGCCTTCCACACTTTGGTTCTATAGTCATGATACAACGGGAAAAGTAATGCTGTTTAACATGTATTGCAACTCACCTTTATATAGCCAGGATAGGATTATCGGCCACAACTCTTTTATTAGCATTCAATGGCTAGGAAGGAGGAAATCAGTAACATATTTAAGTGGTCAATTATACTGCCTCCAAGTGATGAGAACGGAACGCATTCACTCCTTACGGTCACCACCAGCTTCTGGGCCGGCGTTAGGGTTGGGTGGTTGCGGGATCCCGCCTTCCTGGATGATCTTCCACATGGTGAGCTTCATATCTTTGAGCTGCTGGGTCTGTTCCTCCATCATGCGGGCGCGTTCGGCTTCGGCCTGCTGCTTGACGGTTTCCAGTTCCTCCTCGTAGGCTTGGCGCATGGCCTGACGGTGCTGAACGAACAGGGGCAGCGGCGGCTCCTCCCCAGTGCTACCACCGGCCACGGCACTCAGCCAGCCGGACAGGCCCTGGGCCTTACGCGCGCGATCCTCCTCCCACCGTTCGCGTAGGCGATGTTGGAGGTCCTTCTCCCAGGCGTTGAACTCGCGGGCCACATCCTTGCCCTGGTAGTAGTCAAGGACGCCGCGCACGTCAGGGACATCGCTCATAGCCAGGTACTCGAGGAACGGCATGATGTCGGTCAGGTACGTGTCCTCAGGGTCGCCCTTCCAAGGTTTCAAGGCAACAAGATTGCGGGGTTGGCGGGCGTAGGCAGCCGGGTTAGAGTCTAAGGCGACGACCTTGGCCGGGTCGCGGTTCAGTTTGGTTATGTCTTTAAGGTAGACGCCGTCTTCATAGCGGGTTGATTCGCGGTACAAGTGGTACATGATGTAGCCGTAGGGATCCAGTTTCTCAATGATGGGCATAGCGGCGTAGGACGGCTGGGTGGTGAAGAGCACAATCTCGTAGAACTTGGACAGGTAGCCCAAAAAGTAGTCGACCCCAGGGCGTTTGGCCGTACGCCATCCGTGGTCCACGTCCCACGACGTATGCACCAAGGTCTCGTCCAGGTTAATCAGGAGCGTGTATGGACGCTGGTAGGGTTCGGGGAGCGGGTCTGGCAGCAGGTTGTCCCACGCCGGGCGCGAAAAGTAGCCCATCGACTCCCCCAGGCGGTACTTGAAGCGCGGCCAAAAGGCCCCCGGGGCCGCCAGCTGCGCCACTTGGTCAATCGAGTCGTCACCGCTGTCCTTGGGCTTCTTGGATCGGAGTTGTTCCTCTTCGGCGGCGTCAAGGGGTCGACTCATGAATCCGATTGTGCCCGCGGCGAGCAACGCCGTAGCGATAAGGATGGGCCCGCTGCGCCCTTTGCCCTCCGACGACGTGGGTTTGCCTCGGTGTCCACCGGCCCCGCGGCGGCGACGGTTCAACCCTGACGGCGGTAACGGCGGACCATCCGCGCTACCCTGAGGTGCGCCTTCCACGGGAGCGGCTGAATCCGTCCCGGTAGCGCTAGTAGAGGTGGTAGTCGGATGGCCTGCTTCGGCATTGGCCTGGTCGGCGGCTTCCGCGGCGGTCGCCGGGGTGGTCTCGGTTGATGTCGGGGCGGCATCGGCCGGTGCCTCAGTATGCGGCCGGATCAGTAGCGGATCCAAATCGTAGATGGACTGGGCACGTTTGAAGGGCGGCGCTGGAGTCGATTCAGCCGCAGACGACTCGGATGGAGGGGCGTTGGCAGCGGCCGGATCATTGGCGGTACCGTTACTCGGCTCGGTAGAGGCGGCCGCGTCACTTGTCGGCTTAGGGGATTGTTGACTGGAGCGAGAATCGGACAAGAAGCGTAACGGACTACGTAGAGGAGCGGGGCGGGGTAGGATAGCAGGCGATCGCCACAACTGGCGACCGCTGGTCAGAAGGAATCGAGCGCTCATGATAATGCTGTGGCCGAAGCAATTAAAAGCAGTGCCAGAACAGGCGTGAATGGCGATCGGGTTACTGGCAAGAGCTGAAAAAATAGAGGACCTGGCGCAATGTGCAGATCGAAACGGAGGGGGGAGGTGGGTTCTAACTACGAGCAGGGGGCTTCGACCCCAGCGTCGAACTACACAGTGGAAAGTATGCTCGAGGCAGTCTACAAAAAATGGGCAAGGAAGACGTCACTGCGAATTAGTAGCCTAGTGGTAAGCGTGGCGGACCCAGGGCTAGAACTAGCAAATGGCCAGTAGCAGGTAAGACGAGGTCATAATCAAAGGGTTGGCGGGTTGTGGAAAAATGATGTTGAGCAGTAGCTTCATGAATGTAGACAACGGAACAGCCGTGCTGCTCTCTGCCGTCGATAACAGACCCTTAGTTGCAGCCGATGTACGGGGGGGGGGTTGCCGGTAGCCTAGGAACCAGTAGTTCTTGTAAACCAACAATTGAAACCACACCTTTCTGTCGAGCGTGATTCGGTTTCGAGAGGGGTCTCACCTGCTGCTCATAGTCCGATAACTCATACGGACAACGTGGTATCGCTGGGACTACGAACGGCTATCCGGCTCAATCAGTGGTGACCAACAATTAACGGGAGGTCAATGTACTCACCAGTAGGCCCTACTTAATCATTATTTCTAGTTTATTTTATGTAGCCCTCATACTACAAAAGGGTCAAAATTTTCGAGTTTGGCGAAGCCGGAAGCCTTCAACATTGGCAGTATACATGGAATTTAGAAACATTCAAGGCGATGGACCGACTGGTATAAACCTTTTTTAGAAATGATCAATTATTCACTTCGCAATTTACCACTTTACCTCTCCCCATCGTGCCTACCTCTGAAACCCCATACTCAACCCCCACCAATTTACCAACCGTCATGCGCGGGTCGTCATTCGATATTATTATACCAGGGACTGCTGGGCAAAATATAGTATACCTTAACTGGGTACCATGCTAGACTTGACTGTCCCTAGCTGCCCCATTATCAACATGCGGCTAGCTTTACCGTTGTAGGGGTTACTACTCCCTTGAAGCTACGCCTTGCCCCGGCTGCCGGTCGGTCAATTATTGGCGAACTTTACGGGGGAATAATCACGAAACCGCTGGAGAATGACCCTCGACTGACTGTTGAGCAGCTAGTTCATGTCTGCTACGCTTTCCCTACCATCATGCCCTGCGCAGGGCCTTGAGGCTGTGTAGCCATTTCAACCGCTGAGTCCCACACGACCTCGCCGACGACCAGTGCCACCAGAAGTATAATTTTCAGTCCGATTTTATGGAGAAATTTGAGGGAGCCCGTGAGTACCCGCTGGATTCCATCGTCACAGGCGATGAGATTTGGACATACCTCTATGATCCGCCTGCTGGCTCTGGTCACCGGAGGTGGTGCCCCAAAGGGGGCCTTGTCCCCACCCAGAGACTCGCCAGGGTTGTGCCATACCCAAAGTTATGCTTTCAGTTAATATTTTTTTTTTCAAAGGGGGCCTATTACATGTCAGCGTCATGCTTTTCGTGAGCCAAGATTCCCATCAACCACTATGTAGAGTGCAAGTTGGAGCCCAAGCCTCATGCCTGGGTGGCGGCATGTAGGGATTTGACCCGTCACCCGCCCGTGACCCTATTACAATAATGCACCACCCGATTGCACTGCAGCTACACCTGCCTAAATTTCCGGCACCAAAGGTCTTGCAGCCCCTCCCTACAGTCCTGCTGACCTGACCCTCCGCGACTTCCGACCATTCAGGGATATCAAACGGCAGCTGCGCAGTAAGAAGCTCCCCGCCATGGACGCCTGGCATTTAGAGCTTGCCGGGCTCCACAATCAAGTGACTTAAGATCCTGCTGGCATAGCTGGATAGAAAGGCCTCGCTGCGTGGTACAGAGTGACGGTAGTTATATTAAACACTGTTTAGATTTTAGAAAGCCTGAACTTTATGGGTCTTTAATACGACACAACGATCGATGCCCCAAGTGGCTTTGGAGTTAGGATTTCAACTCTTTGCTATCAGTAGTTACCGATAGCCTCGCGCACTGTACTGGCAGAGCAAAATTTACCCTTGCACACCAGCCACAATTTTTCTTTTCGCCAGTGCCATGCCGGGTCCACCCGATTCCGCCGTTCTGGGTCGCCTCCATTTCACCTGGCATTGAATCCAGTTCTCTAATATTGCGTATCCCTCGAACCCTTTCACCGTCATGCTACCTAACATCGACTTCACCTTCCTAAATCAGACGCGACGCCATGTGACTCTCCTCGCGCACTGTCTCCAAGTCACGCTCAGTCACCGCGACTTCCACCGCGCCCTCCGGATTCTTACGGCGCTCTACGGTTACGGCCAGGCGCCGGTCGAGATCCTCTGGAAGCCAGCGTTGTTTGTGCTTCGCCATTCGGCCGATTCCGTCGCTGCCCTCGACGGGTTCCTGGAGAGCCACCGCAAAATGCATAGTCCCGATATGGTCGAGGTGACCCACGAAATGGTGATGCAGACCCTCGTTTACGGGTCACTTCGCCAGGCGGAGATGCTTTTTGATCCCATTAATAACCGGCCGTATAATACCAGTCCGCTACTTTACGGGTACCGCGCGCTGGTAGGACTGGCATTGAGGGACGACCGACTGATTGACCGTGAATTTAGGTGGCTAGGGTTAGGATCGGAGGGGCAAGCGGACGAACAGGGTCGGAAGATAGCGTTCCAGAAGATCGTCGACTTGTGGTATACACCCCGGAAACGGGCCATCGCGAACGTTGATACGATGGTGGCGTCCGCGACGATGGACGAGGATGACCTTGATGATGTACCGGCGTCGCTGACCACCCGGCCCGGGGCGGCGCCGAGCGTTGTCGCTGTTAGCGACGAGGATGATGATTCGGACCAGGAGCCTGAACCAATTGCCACTGCCAGACCGGATCCCGCTCGGCCCGACTCTGAGACCGACCCGGCCGACCAGCGTATCCTGCAGGACTTCCGTCGGGTCTACGAACTGGAGAAGACCCTAGATTGTTTCCTACCTTACTACCTCCAAACCCTGGTCCGCAGTGGTCAAATCTTGGAGGCTAAGCGCGTGGCTGTCGAGTTCTGCCAGCATAATCCGGCCAACCTCAACGGCTACCGCCTGGCCCTTCAACTCCTGCATGCCGACCGCACGGCCGACCGCAAGGTGTGGGTGGTCCTGGCCGAACGTTATGCCCAATTGGACCCGTTGGCCGACCTGGACAACGTGGTGTTCCCTCTGTGCGCCCACTACGAGCGCCTCGTTTCGGCCGGCTACTTCGACCACCTGGCCGACGAGGTGGTGCTTTTGGCCCGACGGATCGAGGCCACCCAGGGCGGCGAGCCGGTCGTATGGCAGAAACTAGCCGATGTATACCGCGCAGCCCGTCCGGACTTCACCGATATCTTGCGCGATGAGATCCACCCGACGGTATGGGAGCCCCGCCGCACCTGGTGGGCCATGACGTTCTTTGACCACCCAGCATGGACCGATATCACTCTCGACCAGCTGACCGTCAACCATTTGTGGCTGTATATTGTCGCCCGGATAGTGTTCCCGGATCACTGGCGCACGTTCCGGATCATGCACTTCTACGACCCAATGTTGCCCATTGAGTACCGCGATTTGCTGCGCGGATACCTCGGCCGGGTCATGGGCTAAATTGGGGGGGGGTCTGTTACCGATAGAAGGCGTTCCCATGTATGATATAAATTAGCGTCACGATGCTCTCAGCACCTACGTCAGTTGCAGATGGCTTTCAGGGTGGGTGAGGGGTCCAGTGAATTTTATTCGTTCCCCACGGCAGCGTCAAACTAGACAGGCGGCAAATTGAACGATTGGCTCCGGTAGTCCAATAGGGTTTTTACAACTCGAGTGCCCGGTGGGCCATGGCGATGGCACCTTCCTTGTTTTGGTGACCTGTGTCAATATGAAAGCATATGGGGACAGATAGATATCGTACAGGAGCAAGAGGTTAGAACCATTAAGCTATCATTAGGAAACGCCATCCGGCTCGCTATTGAGATGGAAAGACGTCATGGAAAACTTACCGCCAATGAATCCCGAGGCATGCACAAACACGCAGCCCTAGAGGGTGGGATAGGGGCAATGGGAGGGGAAATAAGCGAAGGGATCCACGAGTTAGCGACATATAGAACAGTGACATTATAGAAATGTAGAGAGTCAATCACCTCTCAGTAACTGATCAAACCCCCCCCCCCAACGTCAGATACCCACTTACCTCCAACTCGGACTTGGCGGATAGTTCGTCGTCACGCAGCCCGCGCCACTCGGTAGGTAGGGGCTTACGGGACTCAAACGAGCCTTCCTCCACGGGGACACACTGAACACGCCAGTGACCGTTGGTGCCATCGGGATACAGCACGTACAGGATCGGCTTCGCCAGCGACTCCTTGGCCTCGATACTATAAATGTGATCCTTCCAGGGGCAGCACGTCTCGAGCACCAGAATCTGACCGCTGGGGTCGACCTCGAAGCGCTTCTGGATGGCAGACTCGACGAGGGTGTAGGCTGGGAGCCAGGAGAGGCCGTAGTAGCGGACGCGTTCGGAAAACTCGGCACCTGTGAGGGCGACGGCCTGGGTGAAGCGTTCATCCAGGTCGACGTTGGGTTCGTTCCACCAGGGGTTGAGACGGCCCACCCGGGCGGCTAGGTTGGTGCTGTCCTTGTATTTGGGCTGCACGTCCTTGGGGTAGCGGGCGATACCGTTGTCGATGGCGTCCAGGGCCTCGATGAACTGGACGTAAAGTTTCTCGTAAAGCATCGTCACCACGGCGTCGCTGGCGTCCTTGTGAAGCTCCTTGGCGATAATCTCACGGCCGAAGTGCTTGTAGACCAGGCCAGCGCTGCTGAGTTTGGTCTCGAACTGGCCCGAGAAGGTCTCGCTGAAACCGCGCTATAGTGGTTAATCAGGGCGAAAACGGTAGTACGGTTGGTAGGTAGGGCACACAAAGAGTTAACAACCGGGCCATGGGTGTCGACGTGTTTGAAAACACCCCGAGATTAAGTGTAGAGAGCTAGCCACGTGTAAACACCCCGAGCCTTGCTCGTTTCCTATCTAAATCTCACTTGATTGGGACTTACCTGGTGGTGGTCGAAGCGGAAGCTCTCCGGGTCGTATACGCCGCCCACGTCAACCACGACATCGCAGGTTTCGAGCACCTTAGGATCGCGGGTACGCACGACCTCGTTGTCTCCGAACCGCTCGGTGCGGCCCAGCAGATAAACGGCCAGAGCCTCGTCGCAGTGGAAAGTCCCGTTGTGGGTACCAATGAGCTTGCGGACCATGTTGCAGGGCTTCTTGGCGGGGGTGGCTGTGGTCATTGAGGAGTGGAGAGTGGTGGCGAAGGTACGAGGTCGGAAGGACGGGCGGATGGAGCGGTAAGCAGGAAGTATAGACCGGGTGAGACGAAGCGACATGCTCTACGAGGGTGGAGCACAGGATAAATCGTCTTGGGTATTGCGGGTGATCCGAGGTCACAGCCCCGAGCGGGACGCGTGTACGGATATTTTCGAGTGGACGCGCGGGTTTGCGCCAGCTACCACGTAGGGTGTCGCGGGGGGGCACAGGACGTTAACGGGAAGCAAAAAATTGGGCGTCTGAAGTGGAGCGTGGTGGTAGCGATGTGGTTGGGATCCACGGTGCATGCGTGGCAGTTTTTTTTTGTTGTATGTTGATCACTCTCTAGGCTCTCTTCCTGGGACCATCACAACCTGAACCAATTTCTCGTACGGCTGGACACATACCATCTCGACACCTACCTTTTACTACACAGACGTCTAGAACAGTGCCACTACTTTCTTTAAGGTCCCCGACTCATTGTGCGCCCTCTAGCCGTCCCTAATTTACGCCATGGACCGTCGGAGAGTTCCCGGACCCGAGATGAGCGTGGCCCCGCTGGTCGCGACTCTTGTGGACGGTGAAGTTATCATGGACACGCCCTCTGTAGTCGACGTAATTAATCGGCAGGGCCGGCGTCAGGACGGTCGGCTACCAGACGCCCTGCGCCCTGTGTGTAAGTTGTTTAGCCCCTAAGTAAAGGGCATCTCACCTCGCTACAGGGGTTGGTTGATTCTACAGCAACGTCGCCAGAAACTCGCCAATTAACCAGCCTCCCGCCACATTGATTCCCTGCCAATAATCTACCCAACCCCCAGTCCTCAAAGCTGGGTTGATCACCCAAGCCAGCGGCTCGGCCTACTATGAACAGCAAAACACGCGGGTGGCCTGCGGTGTCTACGGGCCCCGCCAGAACAAACGGGCACAGTTCAACGAGCTGGCCAAGCTCGAATGCGAATTCAAGTTCACCACGTTCTCCTGCTCTAAGCGGCGGCAACCGTTCCGGGACCCGGAGGAGCGGGAACTGGCTGGCTTCCTGGTCCAGGCCCTGACCCCGGCGGTGCGTTTGGAGCGGTACCCGAAATCGACGCTTAGCCTGTATATCTCGGTGATCCAGTCCGACGGATGGTGGTCCACCCTAGCGGCCGCCATCACGTGTGCCTCCGTAGCCCTTGTCGACGCCGGGATTGATATGGTGGACAGTGTCGTGGCCACGTCGGCGGTAGCCCTGGGTCCCGAACGGTTGCTGGTCGATGCGACCGGTACCGAGGAGGCTGCAGCCACGACGGCAGTGATCAAAGCGGCCAGCGGTGGTGAAGACATGGAGGCTTTAGAGGGACCCCAGGGGTGCCTGGTGGTGGCCCAGCTGCCGGCCTTCCACGAAGTCACCCATACCGTGCAGATCGGCCAGATGGCCGTGGACGAACTAACCGAAGCTCTAAGCGTCTGCTCTGAGGCCGCGGCCAAACTTCACACCGTAGTCAACCACTTCCTCCGCCAGTCGGTGCTGGCCGACTGTGACGACGAGGCGTGATAACTGACCCGGCCTGTCAGGAGTGTGGTACCCAGGCCCTATCGATGCCATTATACCAGCCACTTTGATTTTCAAAACCAGATTACCCTTGTGCTCTACCGCCCACATGGTCGTGATATTAAAAACCCTCGGTACCGAATCCTCATCCTTATTTACCTCCCAGCTCAGTAATTTTGGTATCCCGCACCACCATCTGCTACCCTCGGAGTACCCCCTGGGGTGATGTGGTGGATATGTGGGTTCACTTGAACCTTCTTCCCCATGTGACACCCGCTCTGAGACTCAGGGACGCGCTGGTCAACCGGTCGTCCGTGCCACCCGCTGCGGTGTAGCTGGAGGGCAAAGAAAGCACCATTATCAATTCGAATGCGACCGCGGGATGAGGTTGGCCTGACTAGGAAGAATTCGGTCTGAGATAAGTCTTAACGGTGTGCAGCTTCCGAGCAGCACTAAGCAGAGCACCTTTCCGCTGTACTTGGCCCGCAGAAATGACGGCAACACAACGTAGAGGGTCGACACCCACCCCATTGGGCTCGAGGTGCCGCTCGAGGATTGGCGGGATTATTTCCTGGGCATGTATCGGCTGGCGCGCTGCGCCCCAAGCACATGTTCTTTACGCGGGCCGAAAAAAGTTGTATGTGGTTGGGTAGGTTTACTGGATAGTTTTCGGGATGGTAGAGATACTCCCACCCACCCACCCACATCACCTTCCCACATTATTTAGCCTCACTGCATAGCTGTGCCTATCCCCCACCCACTTCCTCTTCAACCAGCCTCCCTTACGCATATGTTACCTGCCTCCACGCTCCCCTTGTCTCCAACATATTTCTCCACTCCACCTGTTCAGCCTTTCGCTCCCAACGACTACCCATCGTATTGCCGCATTTATTTCCTTGTTGAGTATGGTCAAGTTCTACCAACACACTTTTGATTATGATCACCCTTTCCCTTTGGTGACGCTGGCATTCTGGTTGCGTTACCCAAACCCCTTTGCAGCGCATGTCCTGGCCAGCGATGTGATTGACCGGTACGTTGACCCGGACACTGGCGTTTTGCATACTACCCGGCTGATCCTCAAGCGGGGTAACGTACCCAAGTGGGCCCGGACCTTTATGAGCAACAACGAGGCCTACATTCTCGAACAATCCCGAGTCGACCCGCGCGATCGCACCATGGTATGTACCTCCAAAAATATTTCCCACAAGCGGGTCATGGTCATCGAGGAGACCCAGACATTCACCCCTATTGACGAAGACGAAGTCAAGAGCAGTGGTATCGTCCCGGCCGCTGTGACCGCCGACCAGCGGCGGTTCGCCGCGCGATTCGGCCGGTCTGCTTCCTCGGCAGCCCTGGCCGCCACTGTTCATTCCGCCGATAAGCTCCCCGTCCTCGCCGACAGCCTTGGTACCGGCCGGACCCGCGTAAAATTAGAAGTACGGTTCGTTTCCAACCTTGGCTGGGGGCTTACTTCCCGGATTGAGTCCTTTTGCCATAACCGGTTCGCCGACAGCTCGAAACGAAGCCGGCTCGGTATGGCCCACGTACTGGAGAAACTCCAAGAGAAACGCACCAAGTTGCTCGCCATCACCCGGCCGTACGCCCAGCCCGAGCTGGCGAGCTAGCACAACCGTGGTGTCTATTTAATAAAACTCGCACTGTACTTTACTTCTAGAGGCTTTGATTGGACATGGAAGAACGACGACCTTGGTGGTGTCCAAATCATGTATTAGGGTGATCGCAAGGAGGGGGGGCTGATTAGTAGACGCATCCTCTCTCCCCACCAGGCCAGCTTCGGACTGCTTCCTTTCTATATCTCAGTCGTGTGCCCCCAGCTGCCTCGGCAAGTAATGTAACCCCTTCCCTAATTAAGAAGCCTAGAGTAGAGGCCTCTAACTGTACAAACCGGCCCAGTAACTCAGAAAGCACACGCTCTTTACTAGGACCAAGGAGGCTGCACACCTCGATATCAGCTTCAACGCCGATATTACCATCTTCCATTAACTAGATTCAACCGCTGAACTTCGTGCACCGTGCCAAAGTGAAGCAGGGAAAGGAGGGGGGGGGGGCTCAGCTATTTAGAAGATATACATGCCCAATTGATTCCGTTTACTTAATCGCCCGCCGACGCCCTCGGCGCATGGTACCCCAGGGCCCAATCAATAACCTAGAATAGGATGGCGCCCGGTAATGTGGCTGGTTGGTCGGTAACGCCGTCCCCCTTCTACAGGCTAGGCGCCAAACGTATACCGTGTCCCCTTGGAGCTGTCTTCATTCCCTCAATTAGTCACCGTCGGCTTGGGGGAACTCGCCGACTCTCGGAACTTAATCGCCAGGGGACATGGACGCGTCAACAGGAGCCTTCGGCGTTAACCTAAAATGGAAGACATTGTACTCAATATGTGTGGCGCGTTATCTTCCCAACAATTCACCAGTCATAAACTTCGGGTTTACTCTCACGAGAGGGGGAGTCGCGTATGCAAGTATGGGCCTGACAGGCCGCTTACCTAAAATAATATTTATCGATTTAGGCTTCAAGGCATTACCATCAGGTTAGCCTTTTCTGGAGCTGGGTTTGCTACCATCAAGGCAACTGATAGCGTATCTTTTCGAGGTTGACTGTTTGCCATCGACGGCGATCCGGCCCTGTCTATTAAGATGCCTTGCGGACGATACCAATGGCTGAGTAAACGTCCTATGTAGTCGATCGTTCAACCGCAAAGCGGGTTCCTCCACGAGACTGCGGGTCACTACGGTGCATGGGGAGATATTGGCGATCGAAATCCGCTATCTTACGTACCGGTGCTATGGTAGTGATCACCTCCATTAAGGTGCTGATGGGTGCCTTTCTAGCTGATGACCTATGTGCATGTTAGGTGGCTAGAAAGAGCGACTGCGAAGAGGGGCTCGCCATTCCATGCGGAGCGATCAGGAAAGAATTCATCCGGCCCGATTGGGCTACGTGGACCTTCATGAGTAATAATCTCTCCATAAAGGGCTTCAAGGATAGTGTGGCCCGAGCCAGGGTGCATCATTAGCTGGGTTTCGGCCACGCACACAACGAACTGACCTTTCGCACGACCAGTCGAGGGATACTCTAGGGCCACCCAATGTTAAAGTATATCTATTATGGGAGACCATGGTATATATGCCCAAACCACATTGCTTAAATAGCTAGGCCCACCACCTGGTCGATGGATAGCTTTAGTACTCGTATGGCCATCATACATTGTCAAAGCTATAGGCAATCATGTCCTGGCCTTTCGATCTACTGTATCCCCATATTATACGCACACTCTCTCCTTGTTCCCATACCAAACAGTTGGACCTACATACATACCTGCATCGTTGTGCAAACTTTCCACCGGTCCCTGCAGGGGTTTTGGGCCCAACCCTGCCGTTTCTGCTCTAACACTTTCACGCTGGCCGCAGTGGTTATCACAATATGATTCATACTGTCATTGTTAACTAATCTGTACTAAACGTTTTTTTTTAAAAAAAATACAACGGGAGGGGGGGGTACTTCTTAGCGAGAAAATTATCCATTAGATGGAGGTTAAGGGACTGCTAGAGTGCTTCTAATAGGGACGTAGAGGTCCGGGGGCGCATTGCAGCGCGTTTTAGGCCAGATGCTTGACGTCACATCGTCGAGTAATTGGCAAGGGTTAGTCACTTCAAGGACTTTTCATTGGCGAAACGATGGCAGGCCAAATAAAGATCCGGGTAAATGATACAAGCGGAAAAATACTCGAATGTGGTGTTGCATTAGTAAGCCAAGTTGATTCCAGGCCGGGGCTTCCGATACGCGATCACAGCGCCCTTCCCGCGGGGGGCTTTGTATGAAGGGGCAGGTTGTCACGATCCCCTAGACGTTAAACGGGCGCCTCGGACCCGCCCGCGCGGACTCGGGAGCCAACCAGTCTACTTTAAAATTTAGAAGCACCTTTCTGTCTTCGGGGGTGTGCAAAAGGGAAGGGCACATATTATCGGTTCCCGGGAATACGTAAGCCCACTGATACGCTGCGCCTTAAATTAACCCCTTATCCGCCTATCATTTCTACGTTGGCTCGCTCTCTTCGCCGGGGTCTCTTAGCCACGGCGGTATTTGTAGCGTTGCAGCTCGATGATTATACCTATAGAAATTCCGGCAGGGAAGAAAATTCCCCCCACTGGGTCGGCGGCTGAAGGAATGCGCCGAAGGAGAGGGGGGGCGTCTATAGGACCACCCTGTCCGTTATGTCAGCGCTCGAGGTCCACCTTCCGAGTCCGAGGGAGTGGGCGCGGAACGAGGCACCAATGGCATGGATTAGCCGGACGCCTTGCGTGGCGCCGATATCCACAGGACGAGAAGCAAGGCCTTACTACGATCTAGCGTGTTCTTTCCCCTAGGCCTGGTTATTATAAAGGTACTTAAGAACCACCTCACTCCCCCTTGTGGCCGGCTCCTGTTATCTTCTATTTATTCCACTACACCTTTTCGACCCTTCTGAAGAGCGTATTCCGCCTAGATATTACCCACTTTTGTCTACCCTGCATCGCTGCTGAGATCTGCTCCTTCCAACGCCCAGGGTCCGACCGGTTTCACACTCTTGACCTTTAGCCCTCCTGCTACGGTTCCACCTACCGGGTCAGCCTGTTTATCTGCCCCCTTCTCGTACCCAGTCCCACTGCGCGACTTTATTATTCAGGGACAGCTACCCGTCCTGCCCGCCTTTTTAGCTTTACCTCCCCCCCCGTCAACCTGCCCGATCGAATTTATCCTGCAGAGCCACGCAGCTGATAGGCCCCACATCGCGCTTTAAACCCACCACTACCGCTCCAGATAGCCACCTGCTCCCGGGTATTTCTTGCTGCCGTTTGGCAAGGTCTCACCTGGCTTACGCGGTTTGCATAAGGACGCTATACCTTATAGTTTCAGGTTCTCCTGGAATAGCCCTGGCGGTTTGCTCATCGTTCACGTTTGGGCCGCACCGCTCTCGGCTCCTTATTTTCTTGTCCCCCCTTTTTTCACCGTATCAAGGCCGATCGACAATTTTGTCCCGGCGCAGCCCCATCCATTTACTTCTACCATACCCCTAATTTTCAACCACCATCTCACTACTGCTATTGTGCGACATAACCGTTGATTTTTACTTTCTACCATGCCATCAGCACCTGAGAAACGCGGGGACAACCCGCGCCCAGGCGCCGGCGGCCACGCCCCTGACAGTACCGCCACGAATACCACCCGTACTGGGACCAGTATTGAGCTCTCGAATATGAACCCTGCCGCTATGTACGCCGCCGACGACCGTCCAGAGTCGACTGCACGCTCTATACATAGTAGGCTCCACGAACCATCCCCGAGCGCCATCCGTTTCGGTGACGGGTCCAATGACCACGCCTTGCGTAGTGCCAATGAGCGCAACACCGATTTCATCCACCGTACCGGTACAGCCCGCAGTGGCAGCTCCCTCTTGAGCCACGCACCCACCTGGAACGAGTGCAACACCGCCGGTGACGTCAACAACATTGTGTTCGGTGAACCCACCCAGGTCAACTACGAAGATGCTAGTGCCGCCGCCGACGCCATCAGCGGCCGCCCACCTGAGTTCATAACCGGTCCCGGCGAAAAAAAAGGCGGCCGGAGCTCGTACGCCGAGGTAGCCGCAGGCCCCGCCCCGGGGGCCCGTGACCTCGAGGAAGGTGGGGCCCTATACGACATCCGGGAGCGGATCCGTGAGAATATTAACGAGGACGACTCAGACCGGCCCAAGGAGCTCGGCCTCACCTTCGAGGACCTGAACGTGTACGGCCGGGGGACAGCCCAGACTCACATCGAGAACGTAGTCTCCCCGGTCCTTCATTTGCTCACCAGCGGCCCAAAATTCCTGTGGTACCTGCTCACCTGCCGTGGCCTACCCAAACCCAAGGGCGTGACCAAGCACATTCTCAAGGGTGTCAATGGGATTTGTCGGCCCGGTGAGATGCTCCTGGTGCTGGGAAAGCCCGGCGCCGGTTGCTCTACCATGCTGCGCGTCCTCGGCAACCAACGCAAAGGTTACTCCGAGATCACCGGTGACCTGTCATACAGCGGTATATCCCCCGAAGAAATGGACAAGTACTACCGAGGCGAGGTGGTGTACAACCAGGAGGAGGACTACCACTTCGCTACCCTCTCGGTTCGCAACACCATTAATTTCGCTCTCAAGATGAAGACCCCTAGCACCCGTGTCATGGACATCCAGTCCCGCGCCCAGCTCCGCCGCCGTGTCACGGAGATGCTCGTCAAGATGTTCGGTCTCCAACGCTGTGCCGACACCATCGTTGGTAACGCCATGATTCGTGGTGTCTCCGGCGGTGAGAAGAAGCGGACCAGCATAGCTGAACAGATGGCCACCGACGCCACCATCACCGTGTGGGACGGGAGTACGAAGGGCCTCGACGCCTCGTCCGCCCTAGACTATACCCGGTCCCTCCGCATCGTCGCCGACCTGCTCAACCGCACCACTATCGCGACCCTATACCAGGCCTCCGAGAACATCTACAGCATTTTCGACAAGGTCATGGTTATCGCCGACGGTCACTGTATCTACTTCGGACCCGCCCAGGAGGCGAAACCTTACTTTACCAGTCTAGGCTACGTATGCCCGCAACGCCAGACTACTTCGGATTTCCTTACGGGGATCACCATGAAGCACGAGGCCCGTGTCCAGCCCGGCATGGAGGACCGTGTCCCGCGCACCCCCGAGGAATTTGAGGCCTGTTTCCGGCAGTCGCACGCCTTCGTCCGCCTCCAGCAGCAGATCGCTGAGTACCGCCAGGAGGTTGCACACGACCGCCCTGACGAGCGGTTCCGCGAACGTGTCATTGAGGGCAAGATGGGAGCCGGCAAGAGCAAGATTCGCCGTAAATCCCGCTACAAGACCACCTATTTCTTCCAGGTCGCGGCGTGTATCCAGCGCGAGGTTCGGCTCATTATGGGTAACCCCGGCCTACTCATCTTCCGTCTGCTCTACACCTGGTGCATGGCCGTCATCGTGGGATCCCTCTTCTTCAAGCTACCCGACAACTCCTACGGCGCCTTCACCCGCGGCGGTGTGCTCTTCTTCGCTTTGCTCTTCAATACCCTCGTCGCCAACTCCGAGATCCCCAAGTGTTTTTCTAACCGGCCCATCATTTACAAGCAAAAGGGGTTCGCCTTCTACCACCCGAGCGCTCTCTACATCGCCCAGCTAATCTCGGATATCCCCATCGCCCTGATCCAGGTCATCGTGTTTTCATCCATCCTATACTGGATGGTCGGATTACAAGCTGGCTTCGGCAAGTTTGTCAAGTTTATATTGATCCTCTACGTCACCACGCTTTGTCTCACGGCCCTTTTCCGTCTGATCGGTAATGCCACCCCGGACCTGGACACAGCCCACGCAGTATCTGGTATATTCTTACTAATGTTTATCCTGCTCACGGGCTATCTGGTTCCCCCACGATCCATGGGCGGCTGGATCCTTTGGATCTACTGGATCAACCCTATCGCGTATGGCCTTAAGTCCTTAGTGTCCAACGAGTTTAAGGGGCTCCTGATTCGCTGCGCCGGCGCCCAAATCGTCCCCAACGGCCTCCCGCAGTACACCAACATAGCCAACCAAGTGTGCACCCTGGCCGGGTCCAGACCTGGGAAGGCCATTGTTCGCGGTGAAGACTACATCTACGCCTCGTACGGGTTCAAGGCCGGTGACCAGTGGCGTGATTTTGTAGCCGTTATTTGTTTTTACGCCCTCTTCGTCATCCTCACCATGATCGTGGTCGAGACCGTCGAGTGGGGCGGTAGCGGCTACAGCACCAATGTCTTCAAGGCCCACCGCCTGTCCCGCCTACGTGGTTTCGTGGGCGGTCGACGTCGCCGTAATAAGGCCGACGGCGCTGTTGGCCAGAGTCAAGGCGAAGCTCACTCAGACGAGGGCGGCGTGACCAAGGGGGCCGCCAACGGTCTCACCCTCAGCTGGCAGAACATCCGCTACATCGTACCGGGTCCCAAGGCCAAGGGTGGCGAGATCCAGCTCCTCAACGATATCAGCGGCTACGTCAAGCCTGGTCAGATGACCGCCCTCATGGGCGCCTCCGGTGCCGGTAAGACCACCCTGCTCGACGTTCTCGCCCAACGCAAGAATGTCGGCCGCGTCGAGGGCGAGATTCTACTTAGTGGTGAGCCCCTCACCCGCGCCCTGCGCCGCCAGACGGGTTACTGCGAACAGATGGATATCCACAATCCGAGTACCACCGTCCGTGAGGCACTCCAGTTTTCAGCCTACCTCCGTCAGCCGGCTCACGTCAGCAAGGCCGAGAAGGACGCCTTCGTCGAACAGGTCCTGGTCCTCTTGGAGATGGATGACACCGCCGATGCCCTGGTCGGGTCCCTCGAGACCGGAATCGGGTTATCCATGGAGGAACGCAAGCGCCTCACCATCGCCGTAGAACTCGTGGCCAAGCCCAAGGTTCTGTTTTTGGACGAGCCGACCTCGGGCCTCGACGCCCAGTCCTCCTTTAGTATCGTCCGGTTCCTACGCAAGCTTGCCCAGGAGGGCCAGACCGTCCTGTGCACCATCCACCAGCCCAGTTCTCTCCTCTTTGAGCAGTTTGACCGCCTCCTGCTCCTCGCCCCGGGGGGTAACACGGTGTACTTTGGCGATCTGGGCCAGAACTGCGAGACCCTGATCGACTACTTCGAGGCCAACGGCGCCTCCAAGTGTCCGCCCACCGCCAACCCGGCCGAATACATCTTGGATGTCATCGGATCTTCCTTGGGCCCTGATTGGCCCGAGACCTGGCGTAACTCTCCGCAGGCCAGCCACGAGCAGGAGAGCGTGGCCCGGATCGTTGCTACCGAGAAGGAGGCCAGCCAGAACCGCGAGGCCGACCCGGAGGACCACAAGGAATTCGCCCTCCGATACCCCGGCCAATGTCGCATTGTCCTCAACCGCATGTTCAAGTCTTACTGGCGCGATCCAGAGTATAACCTCAACCGAGTGTTCCTCCAGGTCTTCTGTTCCTTCTTCTTAGCCATCACCTTCATCCAGCTGGGTGATGGTACCACTGATCTCCAGAACCGCGTTTTCGCTCTGTTCCAAACCTCGGTTCTGGGTATTCTGGTTATCAACCAGGTCCAACCCCAACTCGTCAAGTACCGCACCTGGTTTACTCGCGAGGAGGCCTCGGGATTCTACGACTGGCGCGCCTTCGCCACGGGCATGATCCTCACCGAACTGCCCTTCGTCATCTTCGCCTCGACCTGCTTCTTCGCCATCTTTTACTGGGCCGTGGGACTCAGCGGTAACGGTAACCGGATCGGCTACTTCTACCTCATGTACAATATGCTGTCCATCTTTGCCATGTTACTCGGCCAGGCCATCGCCGCCTGGACCCCGACCGACGTGGTGGCCTCCATGGTTAACCCCATTCCGGCTTCTTTCATGGCTCTCTTTTGCGGTGTCACCATCCCCTATTCCCAGATGCCTACCTTTTGGAAGCGGTGGATGTACTGGATCGACCCGTACCACTACATCATCGAAGGCTTGCTCGTCAATGACCTGTACCGGCAGCGTGTCGTGTGCAAATCTGAGGAGTACTTTACCCTCCAGCCCCCCAGCGGCCAGTCCTGCGGCAAGTACATGAAGGATTACCTCGACAAGTACCCTGGGTATCTCGAGAACAGTGATGCCGATTCCGACTGCCGCTACTGCCCCTACCGGTACGGTGAAAACTACTATGAGAACAACCTCGACTGGAGCTTCTCCCACCGCTGGCGTAACTTTCTCATCATCGTTGGGTTCTGCGCCTTCAACACCCTCATCCTACTCCTGGGTCTCAAATTCTACCGTTCCAACAAGCGTTAGGTTATTTAGGTCTTTATTGTTTCCATTTTGTGTATTATTTTCTCCACGATGCTGTTTTCAGTTGGCCGTCTAGCACTGTTCGATAAATTAGCACCTAAAAACTGATCTGATGTTTAAAAATGGTCGCTAGCGAGTGAGGGGGGGGGCTCCTCAGCGTGGGGAGAAATTGAGGTGTATTATCCCTGAACACTCACTCTCGGTCAAGAGACGAATGTCCAAAAGCATTTTTTCAAAATATATATGTATATCAGAAGGAAGGATCGCATTGGATCACCCATGGAAAACGACGAAGATATAGCTATTTACTGGTATGATCATACAATGCCGGCGTGCCCGTTGTTTAAGGGAAGCGGCTGAATAGAGAGAGAAAAATAATAATAATTAAATGTGGATCTATTTACCCATAGCGCACAGATTCATAGCTATGAACACCTGAGAAACTAACCTAATTATCCAGGGCCTGCTGGATCCACTGCATCCCTTTTAACAAGGCATAATTCTTAGCCTCCTTCGATTGCCGATTCAAGGGTTGCTGGTACCCTGGCATCCCACCGCTCTGCTGGTTGGCGGGACTGCCGGGGCCCGCTGTGGCCAACGCGGTGGTATTGGTAGCTGACCGCGATTTAGCCGACCTGGCCGCCGCCCCGCTACGCGAGCGAACAGCAGGGGCCAGGGCGGAGGTGGTGGTGGCGGCCCGGGCGTGCGAGGCAAACGTGGGATTACGTAGCGTAGTACCATTTTGACCACAAGCTGTGCACCCCGGGTGCTGGTGGTGATGCCGAGGAAGTACGGTCGGGGCCTGGGTCGTACAGCCGTAGGGGCACATCAGGGGTCCGGCGTCCAGGTCGGCCTGCTGGGCTGGTATCGCCACCATCGGCTCCAATGCCGGTCGCGACTTTCCCCGGCGACCAGACAGTGACGCCGAACCACTCGGTGTGGCGTGTCGAATCTCATGCAAGGCGACAAGCTGTTGGCTCTTGACGTCCATGAGGGCCACCAAGTCCTTTAGACGAGTACCAAGCAGTCGTCGGGTCCGGTCACTGCTACTGGTCGACCGTGCCCCGTCGTACTCCTTGACCACCACCCGATATTTGGCCTTAAGGTGGGCGAAATCCGCCTCCATCTCGGCGATGAGCCGGTCCAGGTGCTGGCACGTGGCCGAAGTCAGCGAGGGGCGCGAGTGGGCAGCGGCGGCGGCAATGGGCGACGAATGGTGTTGACCGGTCTGTGACTTTTCCGCCAGGTGGGAACCCTCGGCAGGGGAGGCGGGCTGGTGGCGCAGATCGGAGAGCAGTCGCCGGATATCAGCCCAGGGGCAGGCGGTGCCGTGGTCATAGTGGGGGTATTGGTGATGATGGGCGGCCGCATGGTCGGGCTGACCGCGCTGGGCGAACCATGCCTGCCAATCGGCGGTGGGTAACTTAGACAAGGGCGGTTGACCCACTACCGGGGCTGGCGTGGCGGTACATAGTGGGCAGTGCGCCGATGGGTGGGTCTGCAGGAGAGCCAGCAACCGTTCCAAATTGACTGCGAGACTGTGGGTATCAGCATGGTCGTTTAGACTGGCGACCGCAGACGCGGGCGGAGACGCATGATGTTGGTATCCTTGTTTCCCCAGCATTGCTGGTGAATGGTTCCCTTCAGTCGGCGGTAGGTAAGTGGTGGTGTGATCATCATCGTCTTCAAGGACGGTCACCGAGTCGCGATCGCTGTCGTGACGATCAGCCAGCTGGTGCCGTGGGGTGCCACCAGCAGGGTTCGTAGTGTGGGGACGCATCCGGGCAGCATGGTACCGACGCAGAGCTTCTTGTTCTTCAGCGGCTGACGGGTGCTGGCCCGGCGGAGAGCGCGAGGAGTCCATCGAAACACGCGTCGGGGTGAGTTGAACCGAGCGGAGGCGGGGGGCTTCGACACGGGGCTGATCGTTGGGGCTATTGTAATGGTCATGGCGGTCAGGGACGGGCTGGGGTAACGACGGTTCGGACGGGGCCTCAGTGTGCCAGTGGTGTAGGCCGGTAGCGGCGATGGACTGGCGGACCTGGGTAGCCATATCACGCATGTGGACGGCCCGCCGTAATAACGCCGGGGCCTGGGCGGAGGGTTGCCGCCGAACATGAGCCGGGGCCGTCGACTCACGTTCAAATAGGAGAGATGCCGGCGGGCTGGCATAGGAGGAGGAGTCGACCGGGACAGGTGCCTTGGCCGCCGGCCGGTGCCTCTTGACCGGTGGGGCCGTCGCGGCAGCGGCCGGAGGGTCGTCGGCTTCACCGTAACCTTCGGCCGGCTGGTCCACTGGTCGCTGGTGATCTAGGTATTGTCGTCTGCTGCGAATTTCGCGGCGGAGAGCGGCGTGGAACTGGGCCTCCGTATTGTAGTCCCGGAGGACCAAAGGTGACGAACGGTCATCGTTCCGATGGGCCTCCCGCGCGAAATGCTCCTCCGTTAAGCCGTCTACCGACGTAAGGGGCTCCGTCAGGAATGACGACCCGGGCGAGTCCAGATCAACGCGGGAGAGGGCCTCGGACAAGGCGTCGTCATCGTACGGGGAGGCATCGCCCCGGTGTAAGTAGCCTGGTAGGGTAGGCAAGCCGTCGGCGAGGGACGGTCGCTCGTTACGATGGTGGCGACGGCGACGCCGCCGCGGCTTCTCGTCCGAGCGGGCGTCAGCGCGGGAACGGGAGATGTGGCTGCCTCGCCGGAGGAGACGCTTAAATCCGTTACGGAACTCCTCCAACATCTGAGCCACAGCAGCCTCATTCACGGTGGTCGCCGCCGGCAACGGATCCGCGGTGGGTGGCGTCGCACGGAGGATTGGGTCGGCGGGCGGGGCCGGGAAGGGACTACTCAACTTATCAACCAGCTGGGTACGGCGAGTAGGTGCCGCCGGGGTACTGCGGGCGCTAGTGGCAGTCTCTCGTAACACCAGGCGTTCGCGGTAAGGATGCTCGGGACGGGCATCGAGTGACTGCCGATCAGACATGATCGAAGAGGCTGGCGAGGCCAACGGTGACGGGAGTGCCTCGGAAGTCGACGCCGTGGTACCGTGGGCTTCGGCGGGTGGGGCTGCTAATTGATGGGTCAGGTCACGAATGTAGGCCACCATCCCTTCTATGTTGGCGTCCAGGGCGCCTTCGCGACGCAGGTTACGGTTGAGTTCGTCAATCAGCTGCTGGGTCTCGGGTGCCGGCGGTGGGTCGAGGGGCTGGTCCGGTAGGTACCAGGTCAGATCGGTCGCATCGTGTTCGTCATTAAAGACCGGTGGGGCGTCACGGGGCGGGGTGGCCCGCGCGGACGGACTACGAACGCCCCCGATCGAGGTACCCGCCAGCGAGGTCTGGGCCGCTACGGTGTGGTGAGGCACGGTACGCGGGGTGGGCGTATAGTTCCGATTGCTGATGGCGCCGGCCAGTTGGCGCTGCAGGTCGGCTATCGTACGCATCAGCTCTTCCTTCTCGTGTGACCAGGTGGCGTAGTGTTCCTGCAGCTGGGCCAAGACCCGCATCAGCTGCTCGCTCTGGGGCTCAATGGGTACTCCGGTCAGGGTGCGATGCATCGGGCCCGGTTGGGGCGCCGACTGGGTCGGTTTCTGCGGGGTGACCGCACTTTGTTTAGCTAAGTTACGCGGCGAACCGGTTACGCTCAGGTCGGACCCGGGCAATCGGGGGTTCCGCAGAGGTCCACGGCGCAGTGTGTTTTGGAGGGTCTGGCTGGGAACACGGCGCGCAGCTGGCTGCGGCGTAGCCTGGTCAAGGTAATAGTGCCCGTTCTGATTGGCGAACTTCGGGGTAGCTAGGCGGTCCGGGTCGTAAATGTCGGGCAGGATGAGAATCGACGAGGCCAGGGAGAGGGGGGTACGCGACTGGGTCCGGTGGTCTGGCCTGTAGGGAGTGCGGGCGACATCTGTGGCCAGCGGAATAGGTACCGGGATGGGCTCCGCGGTGGTCGTAGTTTCCGTGGCGGCACTGGCACGGGTAGAGGTTGGCGGGAAGGTAGCGGCGGCAGTTACTGCCTCAGGTCGGGCGGCGCACATTTGTAAGACCTTAGATGGAGTGGACAACAGCTGGTCGGGGTCCTCGGTACCGGCGCGGAACGGTCGGTCCCAGTTGAACTGGAAGTGACTGGCGGGCCGATGCGCTTGCTCCTCGGCCGCCACACGATCGACCAGCGCCGTGAGCCGCTCCTCGTCATTACCTCCACCAGCCGAGCGGTCCGACAAGAGCGAATTGTCACGTGCAGGTTGTGCCAGGTCGGACGGTTGGGACCGGGGTAGGCGGGGTGGCGACGACACGCTGCGCTCGAGGGTCTCCCCGGCTTGGCTTTGGAGGCGAGTCACCACGGTTCGACTTGGTTGTACCGCCGCGGTTTGGCTTGCTGGGCGCTTCTCCCGCAACCGACCCGCCGCCGCCGCCTTAGAAAGCGCTGGCAGGCTCTCGAGACTGCTGGCGGACGACAGCCGACTGGTGTCGCTAGGGCCCTGGCGGCCTGACAGGCGAGACTCTAATAACTTTTGGGAGAAGGCACTGTAGGTACGATGGAGGGACGACGAGGCCTCCGGGTCAGCCGGTTGCGTCAGGAAATCTGGGGACGGGACGCGGTCGCCGGCGTCCTGAGTGCTCATGGTGATGTTGTGAGGGTCGTCGATCGGCTCGTTTACAGTGGATCGGGCGCCACTCGGGCCGACGCCCGCAGCGATGGAAGGAGGCGGCGGTAAGGCTTGGTGTCGGGACGGCTCCACCACGGGTGCTACGGTATCGACGGGGGAGGCTGCTGAATCCGCCTCCTTTTCCTCGGGGTGCTCTGGCCGCGCGACACTGTCCGGTCCGACGGGGGGCCTGCCCAACCCCGACCGAGTCCGTAGACCCTGCTCGGCACTCGGTTCCGGAAACGTTATGGCGGATGAGGTTACGGACGAGAACGAATTGGACGAGAGGAAATTTTGGTTCTGCAGCGGGTGCGGTGTCCCGCGGACCTGGGGACGCAAGAACTGGCCGCGCGCTCCCGGTGAGTAGCCCGGGAGGGCGTTGTTTGCACCGGTGCCGCTGGCAAACCGCGGGCGGTAACCCGAGGGTCCTGGGGACCGAAGGCGGGGTAAGTAGTCCTGCGACATGGGTGACAGAACAGGTCGGGGCACGGTGGGCCGGGCGGCGGGCGTGGTCGGCCCGGTTAGGGTTGGGTCTGCACTAAAGTCGACGCCGTGCCTGAATGGGTCTGGCCGGCCGTATTCGTCCAGAACCGGCGACAGGGGGGTGGGGGTTTGATTTTGCGACCTAGGATTGGCCATACCGACCGAAGTGGCTGGCGAGCTGGGGACGGTTAGCCCGCGATCAGGTTTGGGGGTGGAGGTGTTGATAATGAGGACAGAGGCGGTAGACGCGATGGGGGACGATGCGGTGCGCGGGAGCGCCGAGGACGGCCGGTCGACCAGCCGGTCAAAACGCTGCATGGCATGATCGTGGTCCAGTGACTCGTCCTCACTATTACGGTCCTCCATACTACTCAGGCTGCGAAGCTCGGCCTTCGTGGCGCTGCGCAGACTGTCAGGTAGCATGTCTGAATCGGTAGCTAGCCGTGGTGATAAATGCCGGCGATGCAGCTCCGGAGAGGCCAGGGCGAAGGAGGCAACGGAGGGTATGGTCGGGGCGAAGGACCGCGGCGGGGGCGAATCTGACGGCCGGTCCCCCTTAGGGCTAGAAAACGACACGGAGCTGTCAGCGGTGGGCGGCAACGGCGTTCGGTCGGCCTGAACTTTCTGTAGGCGCCACTTTTCGAATTTCTCTAAGATCGGGGTCTGGGCGGGGGGCCGGTCCGCCGACGGTAGATGGGCCAGAGGACTGTCTGGAGCTGCGCTTACGTTTTTAGACACAGAGACGGTGGGCCGGCGCAATGGGAGGCGCTCGGCGGATAACATACCGCCGCTCAAGGGGTCTTCGTTCTCGCTGTCGGCCTCTGTGTTCCCAAGGGCCAGGGAGGGAGACTGGCGGATTTGGGTCCGGGGCCCAGTGGTCGGTCGTGAGCTGTGGGTCAGGAACGAAAAGGTGCTGGCGGACTGGTCTCGGTGGCCAGGGTGGTTCGGGGTTAAGGGCGACGTCCACAGCTGGTGGGGGAACTCCTTCGAGGGTTGGAAGTTGGGTGCAACGGCTGCGGTGTCCCAGTTGTGACGGTCCGGGTGGGTGCGCGCCGATGGCGTTAAAGCTGAGATGGTACTAGGTAGATTGTCGTCGAAATCCTCCGCCTCATCGGCCTCAAGTGACCGCAGAACGTCTGTTGTGGACTGGACCCGAAACTGGCCAGGGAGCTGGTGGTGGTTGTCGTTGTCATCCCCGCTCGGAGTGAAACTGATACTGGACGAATTAAGCGATGCCCGCTGCTGCTGCGGTTGCGGTCGGTGTTGGTCGGTAATCGTGACAGGCGCGGACGGTAGCCCGTCACCAAAGTCAGCCCCGGACGGTTCGCTCCACCGCTCCAGGCTGGCATCGAGCGCGTCGTCGATACGTTGGTCGCATTGTCGGAGCGCCTCCAGTTCGTCCTGGTCGTCATCGTCGGCATTGTTCGGCCGTGGCCTTCCCGCGTGGCTGAAGGCCGGGGCGAGGTTGGGATGTGAGGAGCTGGCATCTCTGGACGAATGGTAAAACGACGGTAGGCTGTTTGTAGTCTCGTGACCGTGGGGAGCCTGGGCCATCACTTCATCGAAATCGGCCAACAGCCTCTTCCCGTTGCGCTCCAGGGTGTCTATCGTCTTCGAAAGCGCGGCCATGGGACCCCGAGGACTGGATTGGAGAAAGAGCTGGCGAAAGTGCAACACAGGTCTCTGGCGAATTGGGGTAATGTGAGCTCAGCGGAGATTACGAAGGGGGGGCGTGCTAGCTGGAGGGGGGGCAACGACACGGGGTGGTTGGTGGTATCGGATAGCGGCGGGTGGATTAAGGCGGTGGCAGGAGCAAGGTGGCAACTACAGTCGGCGGTGGAGTGCAAATTAGGTTCAAAAAAGTAGAGTGGGTTGGACTAATTGTTTACAGGGGATGGAGTTTGTTGGTAAGTGCGACGGGGGGGCGGCCTTAGAGGGGGGAAGAATCGGAGGAGGCGGTGGGCGAGGGTGGCAACAAAGTAATGGATGTAGGAGGCGGTGCAAGCTAGCGAATTAGGCTCCAGCGGAGTAAACAGTTGGGTGAAAGGCGGAGTATGTTGAAGTAATGAACGAACTACGGGGCAGGAGTCAGAGGTAAAAGGTCATTTCGAGGACGTTCAGTGCGACAGGGCAAACGTACGCCAGCGGACGCCAGGTGAGCACATGGAGACCAGGGCGAGTGGTGTATTTTTTCAATCAAAACAGCCCGTCGGTCTGGCAATATCAGGGGCACGAAGGATATGGTGGCTCCCGCGCTAATTCCTCATGCGCGTAAATTATGTTGTCAGCCTAACCCTCCAGAGCAGAGGGAGTTATGACAGCTATAACGACGTCGAGTGGCACTGGCGGCTGCACTCGGAAGATCACAATAAACAGCAGCTCCGTATCTTAGCAGGCACTCTAAAATGATATCTGAGTGAATCGCAGATACTAGTAGCGCTTCCTCATTTAAGGCTTTGCAATCTCCTCCTCCCCCATTTAGCTATAAAGACGGTGCCTCTCAATTTCTCATCAACGAAGGCCATTCAGCTACTCGCCCGTAACAAGCAGATACCAAACCAGCACGATGGTTTGGCCCTAATCTAGGGAAAATAGCGTGGTAAGAAATAAGGGAATAAGACGTCCAAGCCCCAGTGCCGGTATTCATCAGTAAAAACAATAACAAGCTCGCCTACCCAGGTTACACGGTCGGACGTAGAATCCTCATGGTTGACCGGGGCTTAATTATGAGTGGGAATCACTTTGGCGCCAGGGCTAGGCTATTCTGTCTTCGTTTGCACCACCTGCTTCCGGCTCAGCAACTCATCCCCGCTACGCTACGGCTCACCAGGGTGCGGGCTGCCCCTCAGTGTGGACCCTGACGCGTCTCACAATGAACGCGTCGTGCCAATCAGCCCACTAACTTCGGTCCGCGAATTTCAAAAATCCAACCAAAGTTACTAAACCAGGCATCATTTGCTTTATTGGTTAGTTTAGCGCACATGTAGCCACCTCCCTCCATGCTTCTTCGGAGCTTTAGGGTGGCGGTGGGTTGTTATTACTGGTCGCCCCTTCGCTCTCGAACCGCTTCATATTCCGCATCATATTGATAAACTGCATCCGGTTCTCGTGGCGTGGGTGCACGACCGGTTTACGGAGCGACCGAATCTGTTCGGAGGCGAACCCGGGTATGCGAATATTCCAGTTTCGTTCGAGGTGCAGCTGGACGTCCTTGGCCTCCAGGACGCGCGACTTGCGGTGCTTCGCCAGTTGGCAGGCGAACGACGTGACCGATTCGATAAACTCGTCGGCGATCTCACACAGCATGTCCTCCACCTCGGGCTCCAGCCGCTCGCTGGCATCGACCTGAGCCACCAATTCCTGAATGCGGCGCTTACCCAGGAGGCGGCCGCCGCAATTATTATCGTTTCCCGAGGTGCCGGCCGTGGTGGACGACGTAGACGTGAGCGGACCTGACAGCGTTAGCAGGGTCTCGTTGGCATTCAGTGGGGTCAGTGTCTGGTGCTTAAGCGACCGGCCGGTGTTGGTGGCAGCCGCACTGGTCGTGCGGGAGAGACTGGGCGGATCGAGCACCCCGGGCTTGCCGTCCTCGGCATTGGAGGTACCCTTGGTCTTCAACTTGGGTTTGGCCTTACTTCCCGGCGTCGGGGAGGTAACCTGGCGATCCGCCGCTTCGCTCTTAATCGGCGGCGACTTGGGGTCAGCGGTATCGCCCGCGGACTGTTTGTTCTTTCCCTTGGTCCCGATACTCTTTCCACCGCTGCCGGGGGCTTTGATTGGCCTCTGAGGCAGGTCGGCAACTGGGAGATGATCCGAGGAGAGATGTGTCGGATATGTGATAAGGCGTAAATGTAAATGATGGGGGGGGGGCAGGGTTAGAGAATTGCTTTAAAAGATAGGTATCCGTGAGTCGACTTGCTACGCAGAACCTAACCGGCCACAATGACATCTAAAGGTGGGATTCATCTCCAGTGTTACTCACCTGCTCGCTGTGCTAGTTGGACGGCTGTCGTGGTCGTAGCGCTATTCAACATGGCCATGAACATTTGCAGGTCCTTGGTGAACTCCGACTGCTCCTTTTCGTACTTTTCACGCTCTTCGGGGGACAAGTTGGGTTGCCGCAGCGCCTGAATAGCTACCAAACTGTTCTGCCGCAATGTTGCCACGCAGCGCTGGGCTTCCTGGATAGTCGGGTTGCCGCCAAGAGCATCTGCCACTGAAATGTCGGGGCTAGTAACCAGAGGGGCTGGTGTACCGGATTCTCCAATGGCGGTGGCAGTTTTGTCGGCCGTGGAGTCGGTGGGATCGGGCGTGGTGGAAGCAGTGGCGGGTTTGGGCGGCGGGGCCTGGCGCTGCTGCATGAGAAAATTCTGCAGGCTCTCCAGCTGCGTCGCATAAGGGCCCGTAAACCCCGTCATGGCGTCGGGTGTAAATCCAGAGGAAAGGGGGAGGCTCCGATGGCCGTTTGAGGGACGCGATAAGGTCACGCGTCAGAGAGGGAACGTGATGCTAGCGTACAAAACGATACGTGACGAGAAAGCAGAGATATAAGGATGGACAGGCTTGTGATGGTACAAAAAGGAGTGTTAGGGTTCAGGTGGAGTGGAATAGGCAGAAGGCGAACGGGCATCAACCAAAAGCACGAAACGGGAGGCTAATGCCGACCGATTCAGAGGTCAGAGGCGAGGGAGGTAGGCAGGGCGGCAGGCCAGCCACCAGTGTGCGACTGTGTTATTTAGGCATGGAGCCCAGATGCCACAGATCCGTGCCTCTCTCTATGCGCCCTCGCTAGCACTGCATCCCCCTCCCATCACACCCCTCCCTTCATTGACACAACGATTGTGTCGCATTCCTCGTTCGCCCTGTGTTCAGAGCCTCTTCATTTAGGTACTTCTCCCCTCTACCGTCATGGACTTCAAGTTAAAACCAGCCCCTAAGCGCAAGCAGCTGCCACGCGAGAGTAAGTTACTGGGCGGCTATGCTACCCATTGAGAGTGGTAGGGTCCATACCAGACCCCACCTTTCAGTCCAGAGCCCCCCTACACCATTCTAACCTACTAGCCTTCATCTCACTCGATTCCACGTTCTATTGGTACCCTTCCAGTCAGCCTCATGATGTACGGCTTCGGCGACGTGCGTAACCCGGCACCTGACACGGTGGGTGTGATGGAAGATATCCTGGTCGATTACCTCACTGAAATGTGCTTCCAAACGGCCCGGGGCGCCCAGCGGCCCAACAAGGTCACCGTCCAAGACTTCAAATTCGCCCTGCGGCACGACGAGAAGAAACTGGCGCGCGTTGAGGAGCTGCTCAAAATGGCCGAGGTGATCAAGGAGTCCCGCCGGCTCTTCTCCGACGACGAGGAGGGCGGTGGCGGTGACAAGGCCCCCGCGGAGTGAATTGGGCTAACTAATCGGCGTATCTGTACCATAATAAATAGCTAGTATGTGAGTCGACAGGTCGGTCCAGTTGAGAGCAATAGGTTAAGCCAGAAGGATACACAGGGTCCCTCGAGGGTCGAAAAGGACTCAGGCACCCGGCCCTCAAGCGATTGGTAGCCTGACCTAGATAACCACGTCTTCAGTAACACGAGACCAGCCCTGTGCTCAGCGTCTCCCCTCTCTTCCCCGCTTCCATCACCTCAGTCTACCAGTATCTAAACGTGGAGGATTGGCTGTCGTTGTGGATCACAGCCATTTCACCAGGGGCATAACTAAACTCGGGTGGTTGGATAATCGCAGAGCCACTGCCCACCTGATAAATCGTAACGGTGAACAGGCGGTTTTGGCTTGGCGTCGCTAGGTTATTTTTTTCATCACCTCTGTCTTTACGTTACTGGTCGCTCTATCCACCTTATCCGTCTCTAAGTCTCTCCTTTACTTGTCCAGACGAGATTTCGTATATACAGTTGCTCCTGTTTTCTTCCGCTTGCCGCCTTTGCCCACGTCTTGCCGTCATGGCCCTCCACCTCCACCGCCAGAAACGACTTTTGCTGGTCTTCATCCACGGGTTTCGGGGAGATGACTTCACCTTCCAGGTGAGTGCATGTAGACCTTACCAGGCTTCCCGTTCGAAATGTGCATTGCCCGGCGACGACACTCGCCACCGCCCTTACCCACCGGGCCCCGTGCAGGCCAAGGTGACCTAAAGTAGCCCTCCGCCACCACCAACTCCGCTGAACGCAATACCCCTATACCACTCACCAACTTTACCTCCCCGGACAGGACTTCCCCGAGCGGCTCCGCACCGTCCTGACCAACTCGTTACGTGACTGCGACGTGGAGGCAGTCACCTTTCCGCGCTACGAGACCCGTGGTGACCTTAAATCGGCCACCGACCGGTTCTGCAACTGGCTAATCAACACCTTGGACGAGAGTCGGCGGGCCGACCCCCTGACGGGCGAAATACTGGTCCTATTGGTTGGGCACTCCATGGGCGGGCTCCTAGGTACGTTAATTTTTATGGCTCAGTACCGTGCCCTCGATCTTCGTTCTAGTGTACCATGACTAAGCAGCGGTTAGAGAGTTAGACCATTGCACAATGTATTCAGTATCATCTAACATGTAAACAACCGCTTGCCCGTTGACCCACCCCTTACCCGCTAATTGCACCCCACCAGCCGCTGACGCCATCCTGCAACTCGAGGGCCAGAGTGCCCCCAATACACCCCAGGGCGACCTGAAGGCTTCCTCTGAATCCTCCCCCCGCGCCTCGCCTACTACCGCTACTGCCAACGCGCCGCAAGGTTCATCCCTCGCCGCTGTCCAGCCCTCCCCCTTGCGGGCCCACCAAGCGGTGATGCTGGGACTCCTCGCCTTCGACTCGCCCTTCTACGGCATCAACTCCTCCCTCTGGACCGACGCGGCCATCGAACGAGCCTCGGCCGTCTCTGACCAGGTCAGTACCTACCTTCCGGCCATTACAGCGGGAACGGCGGCTGTCAGTTCGTTTTTTGGCTCTAAAGCTGCATCCGGTTCGGCACCGGCCGCCGCCGTCACGACCCGGTCAGCGACAACAATAGCGAACGCCGCCTCGGCCTCGTCCAAGTGGGGGATCGGGAAATGGGGCGCGGTGGCCGCGGGAGCCTTGGTCGCCTCGGCCGCCGCCGCCGCAGCGACCTACAGCCAACGCACGCGGATCCAAGATGGTATCGGGTACATCACGGGCCATCTGGAATTCGTCAGCGACCTCGTACGCCATGAGCAGCTCGCACGTCGGGTCCAGCGGCTGGTCGCCCTCCCACGGGTGTTTTTCCACTGCTACTATAATGAACTGGAAAAATCGGCCATACCCGCGCGGACTTTTATCGCCCTGCCCCCGCCGACTACCCGGTCCCACTTTGAAGCCGTGCCGGCGGAAGCTCCGGATGAGATTGAGGCCCATATAGCCATGTTCAAGCCATCAGCTAATTCACATTACTACACTCTCGGTGATATGGCCATCCACAGGATCATCGATATGCTCAAGGCGTATGGCCAAGATCCGTTATCGCCCAAACCTGTCGATTAGGGGGGGGGGGCAAATCGTAGGCAGTCAGTCGGGCGCAGCTTTTTTTCCATTTAAATTAATGAAGGTTGCCAATGACTGTGTAGATTGCGTTGATTGGCACGTTAAATTTTATTGGCCGGTAGTGGTTACTAGCACCCTGATCAATTACTAGCAACTATTCCAACTCCGGGTTGGGAATGTCGTGTTCAATATGCCCCGCTAAGGGTACGCGCATAAAAGATTATAAGAAAGCGAGGTGATAAATTAGCGGATAAGGGCCTGATAGACAGGCAGATGAGAGAGGGAGAGAGAGGTGTACTAACGGGCGGGAGTAAGTTACAAGTTGAGACGGGCAAACGAAACAGCGACAGGTGGAGGATTGGGAAGGTATCAAGGGAAGAAGGGATGGCAGGAAGGGAAGCGGGGAGAGCAATCTACGTTAGCAGGAAGTTCAACCCGGAAGGGCGGTACAAGGGTCAACAAGCGCCCACAACGAACGAGAAGACTTGGTCACTCGGCACCTAGCACGCTACTTGAGCATGGCCAATTCAAAGTCGGTGACCTGGGGCAAGTAGGCGTACCCACTCAGGTCGAGCACGTAGAGATCGGTAAACAAAGAATGACCGTCGAACCCGCCGTGTAAAAACAGGCGGGAGTCATGGAGGACGGTGGTATGGTAGGCGCGGGCGGGCGGGTGGGCACCGTAGACGCGACGGGTTTCCCAGTTCATGGTGACGAGGTTGAGGAGCAAAATCTCGTTGGAATAGTGGTGGCCATCGTGGCCGGCAATGACAAACAGGTAGGAGCCCACCTGGGTAGCGGTGTGAGCCAACCGCTTGATGGGTGGCTGGCAGTCTACCGTCGACCACGTCAGCGTCGTCAGGTCCAGAATGTGCACATCCGCAAAGCACGTTACCCCGTCTGACCCGCCAAATACGAGGAGCTTGTCCTGGATCAGATTCGACGTGTGATACCCGCGCGGCGCTGGGGGTTCTCCCGTGGTCTCCAGCCGCGACCAGTGGTACGTAGCCGCTGTGGCCGACGCCGATGTCAGGGCGTTGGTGCCGGTAAGGTGGGCAGTTCCCGCAGTACCGTTGGTTCCGTCATGCGCCAGGTTGCGAGCACTGATACTGCCACCACCACCGCCGCTACTAGTGCTGTGGCTGGGCCGGTGGTGGGTTGGGCTGGGTTCCGAGTCAATTGGAGTAATGGTGAGGATGTACACGTCGTTGAGGGCCTTGGCCCCATCGCCACCGCCAAACAGGTACAGGTTCCCGTTGTAGGCGAAACTGCTGTGGGCGCGCCGCGACCCAGGGTTCTCCCCCGTCACCTTGGGCTTGGTCCAGATGAGCGTGTCGGCATCGAAGATGTATATGTCGTTGAAGTAGTTAGGGCCATCGCCACCGCCGAAGATGTACAGCTTGCGATCCACGACCGTCGACGAGTGCGCTCGGCACGGCGGGGGAATGTCGCCGGAGGCCTTGGCCACCGACCAGTGCATAGAGTCTATTGGTGTGGAGAGTATTGTACAAGGTGGCGTGGGAAGGGTGTGGGGGTCGTGGCGTACGGGAGAGTGGGGGGTCAGCACACGTGGCAAGGTGAGGGAGAGAGAGAGTGTGTGTGTGCGGAAATGATAGAAACACCAATGTACGTCACTATTACCGGCGGTCTGACCGTCGACATCAGCGATGGCACTTACCCGAGTCGAAAACGAAGACTTCGTTGTAGCAGGCGCGGTTATCCCAGCCACCAAAGATGTAAATATAGTCGCCAATCACGTTCATGGTGTGGGACCGGATTTTCTTGGGGCTAACCCCGAACGTCTTGACTTGCGACCAGTACATGGCAGGTACGGGGGCCGGCGTCGGGCCCTTCTTGGGTAGTTGGCGGCCGCTGCTGACGCTGACTAGATCGGCGGCGATACTCGTGTCGATGGAGCCGGGAGCTGTAAGGGGTTGCGGAAGAGGCGGTGGAAAGGGTCGATTAGTCCGAAGGTTCCAAGCCAAATAAAAAGGGGAAAATGACAGTCGCAAGGGAAACGGCGCAAGAGGGGTAGTCCGTGGCGGAGGTAAAGGTGGCGGGAAAGGGAATACGACCAGGTAAATAAGGTCGACGCAGCGCCGCCTCGTGCCAATCGCCAGTAGATAAAGGCCAGCGTGTGCGAGGCTGCAAGCAAAGAGGCCGACGGCGAGGACAGGCCGTGGGGTGAGGGATAGCTGCTAATAAGCTGTGACCGGGGGGGGTAAGGCAAAGTCTTCTCATCAATACCAGACACACAGGGCCGTAATGGCGCGGGGCCTCACGCCAAGTGCCAACGGGAGCAGGCCAGGTGCGTCGGGCGTGGGGATAGTGGACGACCAGCGAGAAAAATAGTGGCCCGGGGCACCTTCCGCCTATCCACTTTATACCCCTGACACTTGAAAAATAGTTACCGCGCTGAAAAATTCCACCCCTGGCCTTCGTTAAAAAAATGTTCCTAAAACGCCGCCCCGCCTGAACCATGGCGGAAGGCCAAGAAGTGGATGTGGGGGAGGAGTTCTGATTCTTCGCACTCTTACCTGGCCCAGGACTGGTGAAGCTAGGCGACGACGTGGCGTCGGAAGTCGCGGATAACATGGCGAGCTATAGAAGAACCAGAGGGAAGGGGCTAACAAGGTAAGGGTGACAAGGGAAGGATGCGGGGCACAAAGACCGGCTGAGCGGATGATATTGCTCTGAAAGGATCGAAATGTGGGACTGCGCGATCATGGAGTTGGGCCACAGACCCTCTGTTTACTCTTCCTTGGAAAACGCAAGCGAGATGAAACTCCGTTTGCCGGATGGAATGGGTGGGCGACAGCGAAGGAATGAGGGTTCGAACGGGGAATTAGGAAGCCGTTACGAAGGTCGAGGATGCAGTGGGGTATGGCTTATGCTTAGCGAAGCTGGATAAAGGCGGTGTAAAAAAAGCAAACAGTGCAGTGGTATGATGGCATGGGACAGGTAAGGGATTCAGGTCGTCAACTTGTAGGTGGCGGAATGCAGAGATACGTAAGGGGAGCGGTGGTGGCGGGGGGAGGGCGGGTGGACCTAGTAACGAAAGCCACAAACGCAGCGTGGGCGTAATGGAAAGCGACTAGGCCTCGCTGCTTCTTGTGGCGCCATGCCAGGTCGAGGTGCTCTCCTAAACAGGGTAGGCCATCGCTGCTAGAGAGCCGGGGCCCTCAAAAAGAGACGCCTCACGCCCCTCCGTATTCCCCGCCCTCGCCGATCATATGGGCTGGTGGAGGAAAATCCGCTCTAGGCTCCTCTAGCGGCCCTTTGTATGAGCATAGCTCTCCGGCCTCATGGGCCCCACCTCGCTAGACAATCGGTACAGGGAGATGACGCCCCTACTGGCCAGGTGCTTGGAAGGTGTAGATGGGTTCAACACACCAACGCGAGTGGGAATGAGGGAGGATGGACGACTATGATCGCCGCGGACCAGGCCGCTCCCTAACCATTGACCCGCCTTTTCTGCACCATTAGGGCGTAGGTCCGTTGCTAATTCGAACTGCACTATCCCACAGGCGCCTACCCCTCCCCGTTAACACGCCACGTGTCGCATTGGCCATAGTTCGGAGGCAACGTACGGCCCCGGTTTACCCATGGGCTCATCCCACCTACCCCTATATCCTTCTTGATCAGCATTCACCGCAAAGCTGGCACCCTTTATAATTAAATCCTGCACGATAATCAAACTACTGGCGAGGAGTGGTCCATGCGATATTAGCTATGTGAGAATATACTTAATCTCTGGGACCGTCCCGTTCTAGTCACTGGTGCGGCAGTGGTCGCCAGTTTCCTGAACAATCACGGCGTCACCGACACAGATCATTTGGTCTACGCCGGTTTGACAGACGCCATCGAGGGATTTGTGATGCGCAAACGTAGGCGAAGTTGCGGTTGGCTGGGAGGTTAGTACACATTGCTCGCCGCAAACTAGCCGCTCCGGGATGCCATGTGCAACCCGTCACTGAGCTCATCCCCCCCACCGACCAACTCATTATCAATTGAATCCGGCATCGCCTTTGGAGCTGGTAGCCTCTCAACCGCGGACTTACCGAGTTTGACAGGCGCGCAGTTCATACCAAAACAGCCCTTGAATTTGGCACCGGGATCGACCCGGCGGTACGCGATAAGGGTCTTGAGGGGCTGCTGCTCGGACGATGGCATGCCAGTATCCGGGTTGTTGTTCGTCATGACACAGCGGGTACACCGGGACGTGACCCACAAATCGGCCTGGCGGGTCTCCGGGGCCGCCTCGCGGTCGGCGTCGGGTATGAACTGGACGCGTTTCCAGGTTTCTTCCTCGAAGGCCTGACACCCGGACACTAAAATATTGGGCCGGAAGCGACGAATGTCGATCGAGTAGCCCGATAGGTGCTCGTTCACGTCGTGAAGGGAGGCTTCAGATGCTAGAAGGAAGGGTGCATCATCGGCGAAAGCAGTCTAGATTAACGGTGAGGGGAGCAAGGGCGGGGAAGGTAAATAAAAACAACAATAAACAGCCATGGCTCCATTGGTCAGGTTAGGCGTCCAATTCCTTCCCAACCATGGCTGGTATAACTCCGGGGTGTGCCGCAGCCACCCGATGGCCATTAGGAAAGGAAATAAGGAAGTGGCCAAAGCGCCTCATAGATCCCACTGCTTACCTGTGACGGCTCCTCTACCAGATCGTCTGGCGGTGCACAGACGAGCATCCGGCGCACCTCAGTATCGGCACGCATTACTAGCCGCGCGGGTTTGCCCAAAAACTGGCTACACCACTCGGCAACCTCGTCCCCGAGATCGTACCCAGCCACTTTTTCACTGAATACCGTCACATGGACCAATTTGTACTGGGCCCGTTCCTCGTCGGTTGGGTAGAGCGGTACCCGCAGCTCGCTTTGTGAAGTAGAAGGAGGCAGGCCCGAGCCTTGCTGCTCCACGACGTTAACGGCGAGGTAGGGCACTGTCGGCAGCCCGGTGTCTGGATCCTTGGGGTGCTCGTGGATGGTCGGTTGCAGGAGTACCAGGCGGCTCTCCGTCCGCTGGGTCATGATAATATAGTCTTCGTCGGTGATGACCCAGTGTCGATCGTGTAGGAAGCCCGCTGGTATTAGGGAGGGAGGAGTGGTAATTGGGACATTAGGCGGTGAAAGTTATTGTACGGAAGGATCCGCTTTGGTATCACTGCTGTTCATTGGGTCGAGGCGGTACAGGCCGACAAGCCATGGAGAAAGGGGTGGGAGGAGGGCACGCGCCACGAGTCCCGCTCCCCCCCCCCCCGTCACAACGGTTCGCTTTTTTTCACATTAGTCATTTCTTACTCTTGGTGACCTGAGCCTCTTCAACCGCAATTCCGCGGCAGGACTTGACGGGATATACAAAGAGTTTGGCAACGTGGACGGGGGACAGGGTCGGTGTCGTCTGGCCCGTCAGCCAGTTGTTTATACTCTCCGGAAGTAGCGGTACGACGTATTGCTCAAGTAGGTCCATTGGGAAGGGGGGTATATTACCAAGCAAAAGTATTGCGAGACAGTGGATACAGTTACAAGTTAGTGGGTCCTGAAGAAATATATATATATAATGCAAAGCTAGGTTGTGCGCGGAAAGAAGTGTGCGTCGCTGTCGACTAGAGGAGAGGGTTTGTAGCGCCGCCTTCCTACTAGGCAGCGCAGAGAGGCGTGGAGATGGAGGGGTGGGAAATGGTGGGGACTGAGTTTCTGCGGCCCCGTTTGTTTTTGCAGCTGACGTGACCTGACCAGTTTGGGTGTGATTGCCTTCCCCCCCTTCCCACTATTCCTGTCTGGACCTGTAGGCCGGCGCCTTGGGCTTCCCAGGGTATTACTGCCAAGGTATGGTCCAACAACTCCCAATCGAAACAATATCCACTGATTCCACCCACATCCCCTCTTCCGCCCTATGTTGGATTAAACACCCTCATTCGGCCGCTTTATCTGGCTAGAGCGCCTAGCGAGGGGCGTTTAATCAGTCATGACCAACTAAACCAAGCCAGGATCCACCACGCAACACGTTCTATCCAGAACGGCGATTCCCTGGCCGTATCGCTGCCGATGTCCACGGCGTACAATATTGGCCTCCCAGCCTGGACGAAAATGTATGGAGGTTCAGGGTTCGTCTCCTTTGGCGGCACCACAATAGGTAATGGAACCGGCCACCGGTACCACGCCAACGGCTCATACACTGCCCCCTTCTATGATCTTATCGGCACTAGCGTATCACACAGAGGTTGAAAGAATGAAACAATTGCCTCGGAGACGGCAGTCGTGACCGGTTGCAAATCAGGGTTCACTATACTACAAACCAGAGACTTGAAGCCACCCCTCTAATGTTAATGTATAGAAACTTGGCGCATTATGTAGATTGAGGATCATGGGTTTTAATAAATAGTCATTATAATACAGTTTCCGTGATGCTTTGACCGTAGCCTGTACGGTACATTGGGTGTGCCAAAAACCAATAGAGCCAGCCCTAAAAAAGGCAAGAAAGAAGAGTTGCTGAAAATATCTTGGGGTATGAAGTAGTGCATAAGAAGAAGAAGAAGAAGGAAGAGGAGGAGGGGTCTAAACCCGGAAGCATTTGGAGATGAGCGAGGTGAACGAGGCGTCATCGGGTTGGGTGAGGGTACCCAGGGTGGCGTCATTGCTGGTGGGGGCGGCGGGGGTACCCTCCATTTTAGGGAAAGAGCCGGCCATGGCTGGCTGGGCAAAGCCAGGCGTGGAGCCAACGGGGCTGGCCAGCTTGCGAGTACGTTTACTAGGCTGCTGACCATCGGCGGCGGACGGGGCCGGGCCGAGGTTCTGGAACGGCGCAAGGGTGAAGTCGTTGAGGGTGGATTGGAAATCCACCTTCGACACGCCGGTCGGGTGGTGGTCGTAGACGTTAGTCTGGCCGTTGAACTTGACGCGCAGTTTGCTGACCTCGGTGCTGGGCGCCGGTACCGATGGCGACGAGGTGTCCTTAGCGGCCGAGGGACCGGTGGGGTTGCTGTCAACCTCCATGGAGTCTGTCTCACCGGTCTCGCTGGTAAGGGTATTGGAACGAGACACCGGGATGGTCTGGAACCCGGCGGTAGCGATGGAGTTGGCCAACTCGGTCCGGGCGTCCAGATCAACTTCCAGGGGAGCGGGAGCCTTGCCCTTGATGAACGAGGTAGTCTTCTGGACCTCGCGGATCAACTCATGGATGGTGCAGCGCTCGGCCGGGTCGAGGGCGAACATCATGGTGAGCAGCCGGAAGGCCTCATCAGTCAGCGGAAACATGTCCATGAGAATGCGCGGGTTGCGCATGAAGGCGGCGAACGTGGGGTCGTAGTGGCCTGCGTTCTTCCAGGGATTCCGGCCAAAGCATAGGTTGAGGAAAATCACCCCCAGGGCCCACAGGTCGCAGGCGGCGGTGCAGTAGACAGGCTGGGACTTTTCGTTGTAGTACGTGAAGCATTTGCGACCGGCGCCAAAATACTTGTCCTGGGTCTCGGGGCTCATGTAGAAGCTGCTACCGCAGCCAAACTCGACAGACCAGAAGTCCGTGGTGGCCAGTCCGAAGTCGGCCAGTTTGAGCTGGCCATCGGCGCCCACCAGAATGTTCTCCGGCTTGAGGTCGCGGTGAAAGATACCGCGCTCGTGGGCGTAGGCGACAGCACCCAGGACCTGCAGAAAGGCGCGCTTGATAACAGTCTGGTCCGAGGTGAGTCCATACCACGGGTGGGTGGGCGGGGTGGTGGTCGTAATGGCCTCGTACAGGTCACCGTGCGAGCAGTACTCCATTCCGAGGTACAGGCACGTCTCGGTGTCGATGACAAACTCCATACCCACAATGTTGCGGTGGCCCGTCAAGAGCATCTGGATGGCCACTTCCAACCGGTGAAAGTCAAGGTCCCGGTGCTGACCCCGCTGTTCCGGGTGCGGCAGCTTGTTGAGGCACTTGACAGCAACCTGTGTGAACGGTTCCGTCTGGAGCTGCGCCAGGTAGATAGGCCCGTAGGTACCCTGGCCAACCGTGCGCTCAATCTTGAACTGACGGTCTTTATCGGTGAGGATCATACCCAGGCGGGTATCGGGAACAGTTTCAACGTAACGAGTCATAACTAATATGAAGGAGGGGGGGGTATACAAACTAATAAGTTGGTAGGTGACAAATAAAAGAAGCGAGGGGGTAGGGGAGAACGTTGAAGGTTATGTACTGGTAATGTATGAATTGGAGCGTGGTGACTGCTGAGTGGCTATAGGGATGGATCAACAGGGACAGTCGTTGAGGATAAACAAGAATAGGCGGTAGAGATGGAAGTGGGGGAAAAGGCGAAGGATCGCAAGATTGAGTGGAAGAGCAGAGTGATCGACCACCAATAAACTACAGATGTGGAATGGGGAGCACAGTGGAGGGGGGGGGGCTAAAGTGAATGTGGGGATGAACACGCCCTGGGGGTAGGTAAGGGCGAAATACAAGGTGTAGCGGGGATTGGAGAGTGGTCACAGGAACATGGATATCGAAAGTGGTGGTGCGAGATGGTTATCTCTAAAGCCGTAAGCGGGATAACGATGTTGGTTGTCGAGGCGCACTAAATGGCAATATACCATAGGAGATGGTCACAGCCCGGGAGGCGGGAGGTGAGAAACAACAAGGTGGCGATGGCGGCGGTTTGCGTGGCGGTGGAAGATAAGGTGGTGGCTAAACAGAATGGTAAGGATATTTCAAGACTGAGTGCATAAACAACGGAATGTTGAGGCGAAGATGGAAAAACAAAATTGATGTGTAGTGCAGAAAAAAAAGAGATATGTCAATGCGGTGCTAACGTGAAATGGAAGGCTAGAGGCAACCAGTGCAGCGGCAAGACAATATAAAACCAATGGCGGAAGTGGGGGGTGGTGGTAATAGGGTGGAACTGTTCATGGATTCATGGTTATCTGGAGGTGGGTTCCTTGGTGGGTTTATATATTGAGAGAGGCGGGTGGGAGGGGAGGCCGAGGTAGCCGGTGATCCGATGCAGAGAAACAGGGGGTGGTAAAAATCGATAGTGGAGAGTGGGTGAAGACGAAAGAAGAGCGGCTTCTCAAAAGTGATCCTGTTGTCTTTGCTAGCCCTCCGGGCAGCCATTCAAAGCTGCTCCTCCCTGGCTTTCCCCCACCGACACACCTCACCCTCCTAACGACGGAGAAAACTAGTGATTAGGCCGTAGTTGGAGAGGGGGGAGGGGCGGTGGAGCAGCCAAAGGACTACCATGAGCGGGTGGACAGAGAGGGAGAGAGAGACAGGTAAGAATAATAGGAGAGGGTAGGATAGGTGTTAAAGACAGGGAGGAGAAGTTGTACAAAGGCGCAACAAAGGTGCAGTATCGAGGGATTAGAGGGTGTCGATAACGAATGGCCGTGACGGAGAGAAGCAGAGAAGGAGAAGTGGTGGTGAATGGAGAGGACACCCTGTCCAATGACCTGGACCAGCGGGCCGTAGCGAGCGAAAGGTTGAGGTTGACGATGGCCCGCTAATGACCGACCGACGACGATATTATTATTGGAGTGGTATGTCAAACAGTTACGAGTCTGCAATGGCGACCCGAGAAAACCGAAAGGTGTTGGTATGTGATGGTGAGAGACAGAGTACGAGAGAGAACCACGAAGCACAGGTGTCTGCGAACGCCGTGTGGTGAGACGGTAGGGTGGTCCCCAGTCAACACGTGTATCGTCTATTGCTGACGGCCAGAGCCGCCGGACATATTCAAGCCATAAGGCCCATGTACAGAGATGTTGGGAGCTAAGAGGGAAGGGGGTGAAACGGGATGGCTCCAACGAGGGATTAAGGGAGAGAAGCGTGGGGGTCCGTAGTGAATAAAGGGCTCTGTAAAGTAGGGCCGGCACCGCGGCGATCCTGAGGTTTAGCGAGTGGCCCAGAATCCACCCTCTCCCTCTCTTTCTCTTATTCTTCTCCGCTACCCGAAAAGTTAAGCGCCTTTACCGTAAGTCCTCCCGCCCGTCACCCTCTGTCCGTCGTATTTGTGGCGGTTAAATTTATCGTTAGGCTAAGTAACAGAGGTGATACAACAGAAGTCGGAATACATTAGGTGACACCAGCTGGGGGGCCAGACCCAGAGGTAGGGGGGAGATGTTAAAGAAAGACCGGAGCAGCCGTCGAATGACAGGCCGGGCGTGAAAGATGACATGTAGAGACGGCAGGGGCCTAGCCGTTTGTGCGACGGAGATGAGCCAACAGAAGTAGAGGGTGCGGATCCCGCTCATTCCGATACGCCTCCGCCAACGAGTTGGTGCTACCTCTACGAATTGGGCCCTCGTGGGGGGGGGCGGCGAACCTTCCAAGTGGGTAGCCCACCCCTAGTACTACGTCTAGGGTAGTTTATACGGAGGGCACTGCGCTCGCCAACTCGTCGGGGTGTGATGGAAGTACCTAGCACCCTTGATCGTAACGCAGCGGGCAAGGCCCAGATAGGCGGTGTCCAATCTATGTCGTTCGGTTGGCTTCCAACGATAGTATTACCTGGTCGTCCATTCCCAAGAAACGCCTAACTCAATCGTCGGACCTGCATATTTGCACAAGTAGCAGAATACGTGGCTGTCGGGAGGGATGTAGGTTTTCGTATATTACGTTGTTAATTTAAAGATTGCGTGAACAATTCTCCATTCGCATCGTTCCCAATCTGCGACGCCGCAAACATACCAGCTAATCCAAAAGCTTAGTCTCGAATTGACATAATTAGGGGGAAACAAGATACTCTTAGATCCCCTTCGATCCATACCGCCTGATACCAACAGCATACGATGTATACTGTTTCCACACGGAATTTTGCAATGATGGTAGTTCCTACAGCATAAAGCTAACGGCGGCCTGGTATTATACGTAATAGTTCCAAGCGCACACGTATGGAGCTACCATCATGTCTGCTAGCATGCTATCGCCGTATACAAATAGAGCAGAGACATTCACCTAGCTGAGTCATTCATATAACCACACCGTTACATCTTCCCGGTGTATTGTGATACCTTACCCATACCCGTTGGGGTGAGTGGACTATAATAGGGCACCAAAAATACGGGCGGGCGAAGGTGGGACACCGGTACATCCTACCTCCACCATCAGAACACGGCCACCGCCCGATCGAGATAGATGCGCCAGGATGTGCCTATAAAACAAAAAGATATTGGTTGATGGGCAGGGGGGCAAGAGGATGGCGAAGGGCACATCAGTGGTAATCATACTCCTTTGTATCGGCGTTATATGTAGATAACCCTAATAGTAGTCGCCAAAGCGGCTCCAGCCAAAACAAAAGTTAAGGGAGAGAGTGGATATTGGGTCGGCGAGAGAGGAGGAGGAGGGATTGCCGTCGGGGCGCCGGTTTCCAACAATCCCACCCTCTACCCCACTTTCACACTCCGATGCACAATATGCCTCTCTTCTCTCATCCCTCTCGGCTAAATTGCAGCACGAGTACATGATCATTGGCGGATTTTCTCGTCAGCAAGGCTCGTCCATATCGGAGCATGGTCCAAAGTTGGGGGCAGAGAGTGAATGGCGAAGCCTGGATCAAACAGTTCTATCGCGATACCAGCTGTGGGCGAAGGAAAAGGGGAGGGCGTACCTACAGATCGATGGCACTGATTGCTCCGCGAATCTTAATTTCGGTTGGGAGCCAATCACTCCCGAGCTGGCGGGCCAAGCTTCGCTAGTGTCGATTCTTATACTGTTGTGGATTATCCGGACTATCGACGTGTGTACCACTAGTTACCGTTTTAAAGGGTTTAATGACGTTAGGCAACGCTCTAAATTCGAGATGAAGGGCGTGCCAGTGGAACGGGTCTGGCATTACCAAATCCGCTAGTAAAGTTAATAGTAATATTATTACTTTGGCCGCCATTGGTGGAAGAAAACTGACTTACAGCGAATTACTAGTCGGTAAGATAGAGCGTTTGGCCGCTGTCAAGAGTCGATTTACATTACACTCTGTACGTCGTGGCCACACCCTGGCAGAACTTCCGATGGCGCAACGTAAGCGCCGTCCGCCCTACCTTCAATTGCTAAACAAACGGTATCCCCTCTACAAGTAGGTCGGCCAGTCACAACCGGAGTTGGCCACCAAACTAAGAGTTTTCTTTATATCTATACATATACACAATGGTAGATTCGCCACTTTGTCATTTTCGACCCCTGTCTCGTCTGTATGGCCAGTGTGGATAATCATTTCCTATACCAGTTGACTGTTCTCGGACGGGTGGGCCAACCCTCTCCTCCTCTTCCTGCGCCCTACAGGTTTTACATATCAGTTTTTATTGCTTGTGATCACCCTACTTGTCTCACCGCCCTTCATGTCTGTTATTTGGGTGGTACTGGGTCTATCCACAATCCCTGGCATATTATTCCGTTTCTTCCCATTGGGTACCCGAGAGAAGTTATCGACTTTCCTGTCACGGCCGTAAGTTGTACACTAAACTGACAGGCCATTGAACAGCAGTACCTTGGGTTAAAATATATGTTCGGGCCTTGATTTGTGTGCTTTACCCGGAATGAGGTACGGGCTAACGGTATATAGATCATGCGGGGGGGGGAGCAGAGAGTCAGGTAAGGACGCAATGGCTGAGAGGCAGGGCGGAAGGAATGACTAATGGTATCCATATTCCCCCCTTCTTTGTGAAGGATGCGAAGTGTCGGTTGAAATGTGGAGAAGGCAGAGGTCCATCGGTCAGGTATAGTTATGTGCTAAAGCGATCGGAAAGCATCAAGGATAGGAAGTTCAATGGTGGCGGTTGTCCACGTAGTTGTACGGTTATCTATGCTAGCCTCTACTGCGCTTGAGACGACCGAGCCAGAAGCATGTGCCTAATTGGCTGGTGTCTCTCCTTTTATGAGCACATAGCCCACCTTGAACAGGACGGAACCGTCAGTGGCACATCCCTTCATAAGTGACCTGTTTCGGTGCTTCAGGTGGGATTTCCCCCCTCAGCCAATTCTTATCAGCATTTGGAGGGGGGTAGGCGTACCGCGGAGATGTTGAGGGAAGGTTGAGGGGTGATCGCTTGCGCGTGGCAACCGCCACTGGATATGGCCCTACGCCTCGAGCTTTAACTACCAGGGTGATATCACACCCGCCGGACAACGCATCTTGTTTTAATGTTTTATTCATGGCCTTTCAATAGTAGCCTGGACCTCATACAGAGCCTTTTTCAATATCGCTGACCTTCGCTTTAATGTGTGGCTTGACCGTGTTAACGACGTGGTGTATAGATGTAATATATATCCTTCTATACAGCCTACCTAATCACACTCGTAACTCTTCCGTACCAATCACAGTCCACACCGACCGGTCCCTGCTCGCTACACCTAATGGCCGCTGCGGCCTCTTCCCGTGCACATGTATGGTCCAACTGAAAATAAAGGCCGAAATATGTCAAAGTTACTGATCGTCAGATATTAAAGCCGACCTGCCGATCCTCGCGGTGGTATTCATGTGCACATGGCTGTATATCAAGGAGTAGGGTAGGGGTGCCAGGAGGTATCGATGAAAAAGGGGTGGTCGGGTCGATTAGGGTGCAGGTATGGCAGACGCACAAATCCATACAAAAAACGGAGTAACGACGAAGAAGGGAGCAGGTAATATGGGGATCGACGGGCGGGTGGGGAGGGGCGGGCGGCGACTAAGTGGAGCGGAATGAGAGAGCGAGAGATAGGCACGGGCCAACCCTCCGTAGATCTGATCGCTTTGTTAGAAATGTAGATCGGCCTGACAACAAGGAATATAGATGAGCAACCTTTTACTTTGTAGTTATACTCTCTCCTTGTCACTCTCTCGATCTACCGTCCATTTCCTATAGCCCATATAGTTCTCTGGACATCGATGGCTAGCCCCCCTCGTTTCCCCTTTTTCTCTGGCTTCCTCCTTCTCCTAACCTTTGTTCAGTGGCAGGAGTTGTCTTTGTCCGCATCACTACCTCGATATAAGCTCGTAGTGCGGCCATCCAAGCGACATAAGCAGGAGTGGATATCCGTGCTCCAGAAGTAGAGGCGAATCGCCTGTCTCCAGAGGGACCTGTAAAGTGTCAATGGTTTATGGGGTTGCTGCTCATTGGATAGTATACGGTAACAATAATGGGGTCGATCAAGTGGGAAAATGTGGGCAATGGATGGAATGAGAGCCCGTCGTTTCTGGCGCGTACTACCCAAGGAGGCCCCCCGTCGTAACAGTTGCGTCCTCTACCAACCAACTCATCCTAATTATAGATATTCCAATGGAGAAGCCCGGCAAAGTGTCCTTTACTGGCTGACCAGTTGCGGTCTGTCATATGGAACGCCAGCTGTATGTTGTGTACATAGCCGGCCGAAGATTAAGAGGTCAAAGTACAAGCAGTGTGACCCGGTGTTTACAAGTCGCAATATATTAAAGGGAGAGGCGGGGGGGGAGGCTAATGCTAAGTTTTATTGCTATCTGATAATATTGATGTTAGGATAGGGCGTAGTGCGAATATCAAGTTCCGGTTTAGGGGGAGGGTGCACATGGCTCATGGTTGGGTTTAGAGGACGCAGCTGAATGGTTCATTCGTAAGGCGTGGGACGGTAATGATAGTAAGGACTGCGGTGAGTACAGTGGCCGTAGTAATTATGGCGGACGGTGGTAGCGGGATACTTTCGGGACTGGAAAATGAAATCAAAAAGTATTACCATTGATATTTCCGTGGAAAGGTCGGGCAACAGGCAATGTACACCAAGAGATTAGCTACAGAAACGGCCCGAGGTTCCGACTAAATTGTGCTTTAGCGCCTCTCCTTCACCACAGATATTGTAATTGTAGCATACGCGGCTCATCTCTACCGTGGGCGATACGAGATCCCAGAGACTCGTCGATTCCAACCAGTAAATGGGTTAGCTAGCCGCCCGTTACTATGCGCTGTGGTTGGCATTGATGGGAGGCAATTCGGGTGCGACAGGGTCACTTCAAAATTCACTAATGCGGAAGTGCTTGCCAGTCTCCTTGACGACCACCCAATCTCCGACGCTAATCATCTGGCCTGTAGTTGAGAAAGGGGCGACATAGATGGATGTGGTGAGTGGAACATACCACCATGCGGTTCTGGCACAATGATCAATTTTTTTTTTCTTTGTTGAGTTCGAGGTAGGACATCCTCATGCCTACGGTGGGGAGGGTTGCTGGCGTGAGAAACTGAGTGGGATATACAGCATGCCAGTAGAGCGTTACCTAAGGGACTTACCTAATCTGACCGGTACACAGTTCATACCGAAACACCCGCGAAACTTAGCCCCGGGGTCGACCCTTCGGTAGTTTACGATCGTCTTGAGGGGCTGGTGATTCGGAGAGGGTACCCCGGTATCGGGATTGGTATTGGTCAGCGGACAGCGCGTGCATCTAGAGGTGACCAGCAGGTCGACTACCAGTGCAGGTGTCGCCGTCACCCCCTCAGCAGTAGTAATGAGGCGCTGGAGGTGGATACGCTTCCACGCTTCCTCCTCAAATGCACTGCAGCCGTCCACCATGATGTTGGGGCGGAAGTGACGGATATCAATCTTTTCGTCCAGGTGATCATTTACATCCTGCATGGAGGCCTCGGAAGCCAGCAGAAAGGGGGCGTCGTTAGCAAATGCGGTCTAGAAGATAGATATGGGGCAAGAATGGAAAAGCGGGAGGGGGGGTAAAGGGGGAGTGAGAGAGGGATATGGAGTATAGCGGCAGTGCTCGCTAGCGCGAAATAACTCAATATAAAGAGGGCACTCCCCGCTTAAGTAGAGTTTCTGACCGGCCCCCCCGTTGATTGTCGCACCGACTTCCCTCTTACCTGCGCAGGGACCTCCAGGAGTTCGTCCGAGGGTACATTAGTATGGATGCGACGCACCTCGAACTCAGCGCGACGCACGAGCCGTACTGACCGACCCAAGAACCGACTAAACCACGCCGCTACCTCGTCACCCAGGTCGTAGCCAGACGCTTGGTCCAGAAACACCGTCACTTTACACGGCTTTAGAGCCTGCAATTCCGTGCTGTCTGGGTAGAGCGGGACGCGAATTTCCGGTTGGGATCCGTCCACGACGTTGAGGGCCAGGTATGGCTTTACCGGACCGCCCTCAGGATTTGAGGACGACAGCGACGGTGGGTCTTCGTGCAGGGTAGGTTGGATGAGTACCAAACGGCCCTCGTCCTTCTGAGAGAGAAACCGGTAGTTTTCGTCTGTCACTACCCAGTAGCGATCGTGACGAAAACCGTCTACGAGCGTGGCAACGTGCGACACGGGGGACGTTCAGGTTGCGCGGTGAAGTGAGGAGATGGTGGTAAGTAGTCAGCGAGCAGCTAGTTCAGGTTACCGTCGGTAGGCCAGGCATGTTTTTGTTTTCTCGAGTTGTGGAGGTGGGCTCTGGGCGGCTCAGTAAGCTAAGGGTGGGTCCGCTTACATTTCGTGATGAGGGCGGTCTGGACCGAGATACCGCGGCAGGATTTGACCGGATAGACAAAGAGCTGCGATACGCGGATATCCCGGTCGGTCGGAGCCACGGTAGCCTCTGTCACTTGCTCATTAAGGCCATTAGGTGGGTGTGACATGAAGTACTGGCCTAGAAAGCTATGCATGTTCAAAGTAACGGACAGCGGCAGGGCTATTGGAGATAAAAAATGGGTATAGGGTAAAATCGGGGTATAACCTGTAAAGAAAAATGGAGGGGTCTCGGGGTAAGGAACGAGGGCTACCAACCTGGCCGGGGTTCATTCTAAAATGTCCGAAGCAGTAGAGGGGAATGGATATGGCCAGAGTCAATGGTAATATCCAGCGTAGGTAAGATACCTACTGTCTCCGCTCCCTACGGGCTTAACGTTCCCTTGGGGGCGGCAGGTTTCGTTCCCCCCCATGACCTGTCATTTTCCCAAGGTATGCAAAGGAGGCGTTGAGATTTCCCAGGTATAAATATACCTCCAGACCTATGCGTCCAGGCAGCAGCCGGGGATATGGTATTGGAAAGCCGCAAGTACAAATGTGCAGACACGTGGGAGCGATGGTTGGCAGCTGCCTTGCCATCGCAAGGCCCCCCCGTCGGGCTAGTACATCAGTTTTCTACCTTAGTCAGGTATTTACAATGAGTCATCCAAATACTCACTGGTTTTATTACTATCAGCCTATGTCTGGCACCGGCCACTAGGCTAGACCAGCGGGTCCTAAAACATATATGGATGGGGGTTACCGGGGTATACATCGACGCCCATCCCCTTTACAATCTATATCCTTTCTTCATTTCTGAGCCAAGCGTTTGAGGTGGCCATAGACGTTGTTCTTGATCCACTCCCGGTCGTGGGGCAAGTAGGCTACGGTTTGGGCGTTGAAGACCAAGGCGGAGATGTCTGAGAAGTTATCAATAAACTTGCGCAGATCGTCAATGTGGTAGTTGATGTGCCCAGACCGCGGGTTCAGCTGCTTGAGACGCTTCTCGTACATAGCCATGATGGCTGGCGACGCACAATTAGGGAGGGACGGGGCGATGGGAGATATAGGGGAGAGTCATTGTGAGTGAAGAGGGAAGCGGAAAGGGCGAAGGTTAGAAAAGCAGTAACAGATGGGTGGTTGAGGAACTGGTACGCTAAGCCACTGCAACGCTAAGCGGTCCGATGGCAATAAGGCGCCTGATGGTTTAATCTGCCCTGATGCCACGCTACATCAGACGAGGTCGCCTCCTTCAACTCAGACAGCCTGTTGTGATCTGTGGAAAAAATTAGGCTTACCTTCGCACATGAGGCCGACGTTGGTGAAATCGTAGTAGGTGCGGGTGCTCGAATCCTTAGGCTGCACCAGCAGTATCGTATGACTACCCATGGTGAATTGAGTAGGGGATAGAATGCGCGAAGGATTACTTTACTTGAAACAAAAGGAAATGGACAGAGTCGATGACCAGAAAGCAAAATAGACTCTAATTGAGCAATACGTTAGCAAGTCGGGTTGGAGTTGGCAGATGTACCCTTGGCACCAATTTTTCCAATGGTTGCTGCGGGCAAACGATCAGCGTGGGAGGTCCAGTCGCTAAACGAAGTGGAGGCAATAGACTTTGGGCCTGTGACAGTATTCCACTTATCTTGGAGGGAGGAAGGAGGGTGGGGGGCTAGTCAACTTTACTGGTAGTGGGCGAAGGTGACCGTCTAAAAGGTAGGCGTCACATTCTGATGGTGCCCCTTATAGGTACATAGCATCCTTCACCGCTCCAGCGTTCCAGCGCTCCCCACGCTATTGTAGGGCGATACCGGTCGGGGCCCTCCACCGCTTGCCAGAGTCGATAAATTTATTACCGGCTTCGCTGGCCCGTGCCAGCAGCACACTATTTAAAGGGGTCTAATTACCCATTATCGTTGAAATGCACTCTATTTTGGTCTTGACAGCACAAGGAGCATTCGGAGTATGTCGAATCCACAGACGGGTACCTCGTTGGGCCAATTATACTTCACAACGTCCGCAGCACCATTCTCCTCTTTGCTGCCAAGGTATCCTACCGGTCACAGGAGACCTCTTGACTTCTTTTACGCTACACGTCGCCGACTGTACATGGCTTCGGCAAAGTACTACGCCATAACACACAAGGTGCAGCGCCAGGATTATATTTTTGTATATTCCAAGGTGCTAGGGCACTTATTAGTGGGCACCGCCTTCAACACCGATCGAGGAAGGCGGCGGCGGGTGAGTAGTAAGGAGGAGATGGCTGGCTAATTGACGAGAGTTAATAGCCTACGCCATTGTACAACCACTCGGACGGTCAATGGACTATCTGCCGTCCATCCTCCCCACACCCTTATCCTTCCCGCATTTGTGAATCCGCACCTGTTCCCAATGGTAGGTTGTATACTTCAGTGGCCCTAAACAACCTCTCAAAGATCGTCTCAGTCCCCACCGCCACATATGAAGGCCATATAGCGTGCTCGTTACCGCCACTCAACTTCATTATAAAGGCCTGGCGCGCCACCACCCAACCATGCCGAGTTTCCCTCCTGCTCTCCAACCTGGCTACGCTGTTTGCTACAAAATAGTTTTCTCCCTTTTTAGACCGCGAATTTTCCTCTACACCCTGCCTTGCCACCTGCTATTATTAGTGCCAATATGCGACTCCTAACCCCCGCCCAAGGGCTGACCCTGGTACTCCTATACACGTCTATCTTAGCCCGCCCAACTCCTGGCCCATTAAACCCCCCACTGACCAACGCAAAGCCCAGCCGTCCGAACGTCGAGGCCATTGAGGTTTTCCACCGCACCATGAGGTTCGTTGACATTGGGCTATATCGAGAAGAGATCGTGGCCGCCTTTGACGAAATAGTCGAACCTTTCACCCTGGCTACGCTACACGAGCCGGATGGGCCCCAGCGGATCACCCAATCTCTCCACAATTTTGCCACTCTCTTACGCAACGGCTTGGCGCACTACGAAGGGCTGTTCAACGGGGCTCTAACGCAGTATAAACAGGCACTGTCCATGACCGACCCAGAACTGAGGGACCAGGTGGGAACCCTTCTTCGTGGCAAGCTGCATGATCACGAGAGTACCATTTGGCACGGCCTTCACCCGAGAGCTGGCACGGAAGACCAGACACCCTCCAAGGGCCCGGTCAATCGGGAGCACCTCTACGCACTCACGGCCGCCATCCTTAATCTTATCGAGACTCGGCGGATCCAGTCACTTAACCTGACTGACGGCCTCTTGGAAGTTCTCCCCACATTGATCGGCAGTACCCTCACCTATACAGCGCTGGTGACCTTGGTTCACCGGTGGCTGGACAATTGGATGATTTATTCCTTAGGTCAGCGTCTGCACACCACGGCTGATTTGGCGCCCATTCATGCTCCTTATATAAACGGATGCCTAACCGATGCAGTGGTCAAGGTCTACCGCACCGAGACTACTAAGGCCTTTATGACCGAGGTGCAGGCCGGTAGGGCCCCTGAGCACGGCTCCAACAGCGGATCCAGAGGGGTTGCTGAGATAGTCAACTCGGTGGTGGCAGATTCCTTGGTATTCAGTCGCATGGCCAATGAAATCTGGTATGACTACCAGCGCATGAAATTTCCGACCTTGGCTAACCCGTTGCTGGTGGAGCTGTAGGAATGGTGCGGGGCAAAGCCTGCGTGGGAATGAAGGGGCCCCAGTACGGATGATTACTTCCTTGCCATGCTCCTTCCCCCTACCACCACCATGAAAGCATGTGGCTTGGGTTAGGTGTGCACCCAGGATTTGCAATGGCTATTTAGCGGGAACGTTGTCACCAAGTCGTGACGATTTGAACGGTCCGAAGAGTAGGAGAGAGGGTCTATATAATAAAGGTGCAGGGGTGGTTGTGATTGTAAAAAGGGAAGAAAGTAAACTGAAGCCAGCCATTTCATTAATAATTTAATCCGCTTTGTCGTGCCCTACCGGCGTGGTGACCGCTGCGGCGGGTCCCAATGACGCGCGAGGCGTCACGGGCTTACGCTGCAAGGCATCTAACGTGGTGGTATTGACGATCCAATGGCCCATAGCCGCCTGGGCCACGACGAAGAACGCCGGGCCAATGATCGGCAGGCGAATGAGGAGGTAAAATCCGGCGACGAACCCAAGGAGTAGGGACTGCCGTTCTTTGAACCAGGCCTTACGGGCCTTGGGGGTCATTTGCAGCCTCGTAAAGTAGGGGTCGAGAAGTTCACGGTTGAGCTGCTGGGCGGCCAACATGGCTTTAAAAAGGGGCCAGGATAGGTCACGGGTCCACGGGAGGATGAGGGTGAGCGCCGTGACGGCTGCCGCAAGGTTATTACCCAACACGCCGGCCATCAGTTTGAAATTGGCCAGCGCTGGTACGTAGCGACCCACGACGGGCAGGGCTAATAGGACCAGCATGAGGGCGGCAAGACGGACCCGTTTCCAAGTCCGCTGCAGATGGTGCTGGAGGAGCGGCCAGAATGGCGTCCGGTGGGGCCACTGGCTGAGCGCCTGGTGGTACGTCGGGTTCTGGGTGGCAATGACCGTCATGAACATGCGGTCGAACGGGCGCGGGTACACTGTGCGGACCAGGAGGACACCCATGAGTGGGAATGTGCGCAGGGCCCAGTCGACGCTCTGTCGGGCGTCCAACAGGCGTTGGTGCACCGATTCATAATCGTAGTTGGCTACCAGCGTACCGGCCGTCCAGTTGACCAGCCGGAGGACCGTCAGGGGCCCGTGAATGAGGAGCTGTACCAGCAGGTGGAGGACCAGCATACCGGTAATGAGGATGGCCGACGTCCTCATAAAGTACTTGCGGATCTTGGGTTCCGAGACGGCGTATAATCCACCCTCCAGGCCCAATTGGCAGCCGTACTTGATTTGCGACCAGGACAGCATGGCTGCGGGGAAGGGTAGAGTAGGTGGGTGGGTGGGTGGGTGGATGGAAACCCAGAGGGTGGCAACGTTTGGAGAGGATAGGCGCGGAGGTCTATCGGGGCGGAGGGTGGCTGTGGCCTTCGAAGGGGTGCCATATAAGGCTGAACATGTACAAATGGGATGTAAGGGTCCGAATCGCTCGGTACTTTGGGAGGTGACAATGGTGTCGGGAACGGGCAGGGGCCCAAGACTAGCTCGCCAAGTAGAAAAGATTGCCTACCCACTGCAACGCTCTGCCAAGATGTTGTGTGACGGGCACATAGTCGAGTGTGAATGACGTCTCACAACTAATACCTGGTCGAAGGGACTATGGGGGAATGAATGGGGTGCGCAGTAGGGCCAACGAGCTACAACTGGCGTTGCAAGCTTAGTATTTCGGACGCCTATGACTTCAGCCTTTTACCGCGTATCGTAGCTTGGGGGGGACACGTAGGTCGAGCCGGCTATTTTTATTATACAGGGAGGAGAGAGATGGTAGATGGATAGCGAGCCGACTTTAGCGGTGGCACATTGTAAAAGAAAAAAAGAAAGAAAAAGCAGAAGGTGGTGCGACGACGGGACTGGTCGACTCTAATCGCTAGACAAGATAAACAACAACAGAGAACGGGAAGGGTGATGGATAAATGGGCCAAATAATAGTGGCGGGCGGTGGAAAGTGCTCAGGGTCAACTTTGTAGACGAGGTCTAGAAAAGAAGGTCTGGCACTTTGGGCGTTTAGTGGAAGCCCATGGCGACCGGGTCCTTAAGCTGGTGCTGCCGCTCAAGACTGGCAAAGTACTCATCGGGCGAAATCAAGCCGTCGTTATCCAGGTCGTCCTCCACTAGTACCCGGTCAACCTTTCCGTCGACCATAGTGATATCTACGTATTGGTGGTTCTTGGCGAAGCTCTCGTACCAGGGGAGGCGGAGCTCGTTGCCGTCAAGGAACCCATCGTCGTTAAGGTCGAAGTGCGTGAAGTAGTGGAACGGGGCGTTCTCGATCGTTAGGTCGGCGGGGACGTGGTCGCCGCTGTTTTCCTTAATGTAACTATTGTAGGGTAGGAAAGGGCCGGGTAGTGGTGGGAAGGCGGTAGGTTGCGATGGGGTTAGCCTGCGGTTTTTACTACATCACGCCGGTTGGAAGTGGAGGTGTACTATCCTGGCTACGGCCCAGTTCCACTTACTTGTACATATTGATGGACTCCTGGCCGAAGTGACTCTGGTCAGACTGGAAGGTGGCCTGGTGGCTGGCGGATGCGTGACCGACGAAGGCGGTGGCGCAAACGGCGGCAAAGGCAAGGACCTTAGTGGAAATCATGTTGGCTATATATGAAAAAAAAGTTGGGATAATTGACAACAAATGAAATGAAATGGGAGCAGAGGCAACTGGCAATGCGTAGAGCAGTGAAGTTTAAGGTTTGGGGATGCGGCTCTATGTGAGATATTGAACTCCTCCAAAGCGGCCGGGGTCCATGTCTTTTATATGTAAACATAAAAGTAGGCGATGCCGAGCGGCTCCAGCGCTCCAGTCACATAACATAGCCTTGTGTGGCTGCTAAAGGGACGGGGCACGTATGGCAACGTGGGTCATTGGTGGCCCCCATCCTTGTCTACCGGCACACTTCGCTTCAGCCCGCGTATGGAGACACGCGCGCAAGTTCGTTTCGTCAACCACACAAAGGACGTGACAAAGAAGAAGCGCAGAGAGCAGGGAGTGGAGGAAGGGAACAGGAAGGCGGCTTTGGACGTGGAGAGAGAGAGAGAGAGTTAGAGAGACAAAAAGGAGGCAGGGAGAGGGTGGACAAAGAAGCGTCGTCGCGGAATAAGCGAGTCTTTCATGAAGGCCGCCAACAAACGTGGCGGATGTGATGACCCTGGTCCTCTCTCGCTGCTGTCTCGCCCCTACGGCCCATCCCCTCCCGCTCCTTTGCTTTCCGTCCGCCTACACACTCCCCTCACCCTTGTCCACGCCGATGACCACAACCATGCCTTTGACGACCGCCCTGCACAGCAAGATACACAAGGCTGATATAAAGCCCGGCTGGATGCAGATCATGAACAGACAAGAGAGGAGATGGGCCTCATTCGACAGGCCCCTCCGATGCCCACCAATCCTCTTGCTTCGACACCTAAGGTTGGGCTAGAGCTGGTAATTAGGTGCCGTGTGGTAAGCTGTCAAAGGCGGAGCCTGTCCGTTATCGAGATGCCAGCTCAAGAAAAAAAAATCCAATAAACGCGAGCCGGGCACAGCAGTCACGGTATCATCCGCGATATGGCCACTCTTCAGTAATCGCCAAAACACGCAGCACCTTGCCGGTCAAGCGGCCCAAGCTCTCCATCCCTCGCATCTTCGACTCGACCACGACGGAATCCGCGTAACATCACTTCTTTGTAAGCTCTTCCCGCTCCTCCCTCCTCCCGGCCTTTGCGGCCAATGACCGACCCCCGCCTGATTGGACACCATGAACATTACAAAGACGGTGACAGAACATTAGCCATGGTGTAGGTGCTTCGAATCAATCGAGCATTGTTCGGTTTGTCGCCGTGAAACCACGAACGGCGGTGGCAGAGTGAATGGAAATGAAGGGAGTACGGTGGCTCCACCCTCGAGGATCGAGACTCCATTCCCCCCCCCTACGTCGTCCGGAAAAAAAAAACTGCAGACCCGCTCATCTGAGGAATATTTAGGCCATGGTAATGTAAGTGGAACCCAATGGCATTGGCGAGTCGAAGGTACGCGTCTATTACCATTGCTACGCATAAAAAAATTAACCGTGGACGAACCTAGCGGCTGGTACATAACATAACGCAGAGATTGCAACCCCAACAGCGTTGGTTAACAAGCGACGCGAAGTTTGCCATAAGAAGCGCAGGCTTATCACCGCCGCCGAGTCTCCGGCAGCGTCCAATACGTCTTATCTTCGACAAGCACGGTATCCGCTCGATCTTCGTACTGCAACTTGGCCAGGTGCAGGAGCACGCTAGCCTCCGCAGCGTCATAGAGAGACTTGGGGTATTTTGCATAAATGACCTGGACTAGCTCCCGGGAGGTCCATAGTGGAGCACCCCCAGGGCCGGTGGGCCGATCGGATATCGGGTGAAGCTGGCCTAGCAGTAGCTGGTGGAACCCGTCGCCGCCATAACCGTCCGTATTCCCGTTCAAGGCTTCCTCCCCGTCATGGGCTGGACCTCTCAGGGCGTTACCCAGGGCTATGGTGGGCTGTGAGCTGAGCAAGTGAATAATTTCCTCCTCACGGTCCATGCGATGGCGGATGTAGGCATCGAGGGTGGCCGACGGGTCGGTGACGACGGCACCATGCCCTGGGTAGATACAGAGGGCATCGTACTGGCGGAGTCGTTTGAGGGACTGTATGTACTGGTGGAGGTCCTCAAACACCGCGGTGCCGTGTCCCAGGACACAATCCCCGCTGAAAAGCGCCCGCTCCTCTTCGAGATAGAAAGCCATATGGTCCGTAGTGTGGCCTGGCGTGTGAAGCGCGTGGAGGGTGGTATCTTGGCCTCGGAAGATTTGGTTGTCAGCAATGTCCCAGACGACCGAGTCCGTAGAGGTTACCGTTGATGGTGAGGGTGATGTCGAAGTAGGCATGGGCTCGAGGTTCTTTGCGAGGGACTCATAAGCTCTGGGTGGGCCAGAGGTGTCGCCACTGGTCAGTGCTGTTGACGTAGCAGGTATAGACGATGGTTCCGATCGGTAATGCAGCCCCTTATCCGCCAGTTTTTTGAGAAGGGCTGGGTCGCGGTCCGAGTTAAACCGCTTCCACACCTTAGGCAAAGGACTTTGGGGGTGCTGCGCTCTGAGTCGCTCGAGCAGAGGGGGTAGCCCGCCCGTGTGGTCATGGTGCCAGTGGGTCATGATGATATCCGAGATGCGGGACACGCCCAGGTGGCTGAGCGCCGCGTCTAGAAGCGGAATATAGCCCGGCTTTCCCTCGCCCGTATCGAGCAGGATACGTCGGGGACCATGGCCGATGATGTACGTGTTGGTTCCTGGAATAGGGTAGGGGTCGTGGAGTGGGTTGAGCGCAGCACAGGCAGGCTGGTGCAAGGTTGGTACGTCATTGGTGGTTCACAGGCAGGCCGGGCCACATTGATAAGGGCAGGTGCAAGGGGCCACGCTCATTAGCGTCGAGACTGGTAAGAGAAGAGCACGTACCTTGTAGGGTGAACTTGCCGGGGTTCATGCCGAGGACGCGGAAGACCCGGGAGGACATCTTCTCCACCAGGGGCAGAGCGGCGAGGGGATCCATCATGTAGGGAAGGTCGTCGTCCAAGGAGCGTCCGCGGAAGGCTGAAATAGGCAGGACGGCGAGGAACGACAGAGCTCTGGTATGCGCACAGGTCAAGAACGGTGGATAGCAAGACCGCCGTCACATGGGGTAGACCGGTGGGTGGCATGTGAGAGAAGCTTGTCGCTGACCAAGGACATATAAGTTGGGAGGGGGAGAAGCGGCGGCCCATGGTAGTTTTTTTTTTTGTCTAGAGAAGAAAGGACATTCCAAGTAGCCGTTCTGGACGAGGCGCAGAGGGCGGTTGGTTAGCCTCCGCGCTCGTGGATCCCTTAACGCCCCAGTAGGCAGGTTCTGTCGTAACTGAACCTGATCGAAATCTTGGGGCCGTGTCACAGCAGCGCTGTGCAAGTAAGGAATCACCCCAGCTTCTGCGTGCCTCACCTCATTGCACCGCACTTCAAACCCACACACATTCCACCCCCGCATTCCTGACGGGGATCACACTGTAGCACCCTCCCTCCATCTCCCCCAGTCGGCCCGGCCCGCATTTTCACCATGTCCTCCTCAGGATCTAAACCGGAAGCCCCCCTACTCGTCCGGCCCTACCCGACCTCCTTCGAGGACCCCGCCAACCCGACTACATCCACCGACCCCTCGACCACCGGGAAGTGGTACCACACTAATGAACACAGCCAGAACCCACTGCTCCTCCGTGCGGGCCTGACCCCTCCGCAGAAAATCGGTACGGTGGTCGGCACGAGCGGTATCTGGGGGTTCGCTCTAGGCGCCTACGAAGGCGGCCGGAAGGCCAGCATGCAGTACCTTGCCGAGCACATGCACAAGTTACCCACCACACACGAGGGCTGGTACTTCTACCATAAGCACAAAAACTACCGCGTCATGCTCGCGTCCATCTACCGGGGCACGTTCTACGCCACCAAGTTCATGGTCATTTGCGGTGCCTTCAGCGCCATGGAAACGGCCGCTGATGTATGGAAAGGTGATACGGATTTCATGAGCACAACTGTCGCCGCCCTTACCACCGCTGGACTGTTTGCCGCTTTCAGTAAGTCCCCCTTTTGTGTAGGAGCCGTCGGCCCAATGTTTCCATTGAAGTAATATTTTTTAGGTGAAGGTCCCTATTCCGCTATTCTGGATAACCTAATATCAATTGTCACTGTATACCGCCTTCTTTTCCAACCGCTGCCTCCTCCTCCTTCTCCCCCTCTCCACTCGCCTCGGGTCGCGCTATACCAAGATCGCCTACCTCGACAGAGCTTCCGCCATGCCCTCAAGATCGGCCTATTTGGTGGTCTAGGAATTGGTGTGGCCCAGGACATGATCCACTACCTGCGGGACCAACCACCCTATTACGTGAACTGGTGGCGGGCGTACCAGAAACCTGCGGCTGACAGCTCACCTGCGTCCTCGTGAAGGTCCCGCGTCTTAAGCCGTAATACATATTCGCATGGGTGAGCAGTGTGAAATAATAAGGGGCTGCGTGGATGTATTATAAAACGAAGATCACATTAAATATCAAGTAGGGGCATGTTCTAGAATGGATGCCAGGGCTCTGGCTTGTAACAAAGAATCCCCCTCCCCGTGCTAAAGGCCATTAGCCACAGTTAGACGGACAAGAGCTGGTTACAGATGTCTGGCGAGATTTTGAATGTCCGAAAGCAGGTGATTGGGATACAGTAATCATTTCGTTCGTAGAGATGTATCATAACCGTCAGGTTCTCCCGTAGTTGAGTGCAAGATAAGGAAGTGGTGCTACAGTAAACTTGACCCGGCTCCGCCAATCCGCCGGGCCAAGTCCATATCCTTTTTCATGATGGTGACCCGTTTGGCATGGATCGCGCAGAGATTTCTGGTCATACGAAACGGGGTGAAATACACGTGGCAGCAAGTAGATAGCGGCGTCGAGAAGTTAGCGAGAATAGCGAGCGACGGTATCAAAAAAACTAATAATCACCCTCCGCCCGCAACAATATGAGGGTCCTGGAGATGCAAAGTATACCATAGAGGACTACCTCCATTACCCGCCCCTAAATATATATATATATATATATACGGCAATCCATAGATTTACAACGTCTATAGTACTTACGCGTCTTCAAACATGTGAACCAGGAATGCCTCCGAGGCTTCTTGGAGGGCCATGAGGGCCGCACTCTGCCAGCGAAGACCGACGGAGCTAGCGCTCCCCGCCACAAAATCTTGCTGAAACATGTCCATCGTGATTTCGCGGACCAGCCGGGCGAAGGGCAGTTTCCGAATGAGCAAATCCGTACTCCGCTGGTACTTGCGTATCTCGCGGAGGGCTTTGGTACCCGGCCGTACCCGCCGTTTGCCTACGGCACGGGCGTGTATAAATAGGGCGTGGCGTATATGCGTATTAATCAAGTGAAACTAGCTTAAGTTCTCACAAGGCTGACATAGCTATAATTAGTTGGTTGGCTGGCGACACTGTGTCCTACAAGGTTGACCAGAAACCTAGCTTGGCCACGGCATCAAGTCCAAGTTCTTCTCAGTATTTATATATATATACATGCTACTGGCTACAATGTCATGACTACTTACCACTCGACCGCGGCGCCTTCGCTGGACTAGGCGCACGTTGGCGTGGGGGTGTCTTGAACTTTTTGCTAGCCGGACCTGGTCTCCCGCTATGCCGAAGGGTTGATTTAGTCATTGCTGGGCCCTTACGTGCCAGTGGCGTATCCATTATGGGTACGTGGCGGACCATGGCGAGTAGACAGAGGATGCCTTTCAGAGCGTGCGGGATTGGTATCGTACGGGAGCTGTTGGGCAAGCAAAAGTGATGCGATATCACAGACTCGTTGGTAAATGAGTGAGAAGTAAGGACCAGGTAAAGCGGAGAGAGAGAGGGTGGTTGGAGTGGTGATGCCGTTTCGTGAAAGGGGACACGGTCCGAAATGCGGGGGGGGGGCGAAAGAGGGAAAGTCTGGATGAGAGGAACGAGTTCTAAATGAAATGGGTTGGAGGCGAGGCATGGTTCCAATGGGCCAGTAAGTGTTTCACTACAAGGGGAACGCGTAAACATGCGGGGAGGGAAGGGGTCAACAATAATAAGCCAGCGTGAGTAGGCAACTATTCCCCCTACATCATTTCGGTCGCTGCGTCTCGTATGCCATTGCAAAACTAGCAGCGGTGGCCAGCTAGGGCTCAATCGTAGGTTCTAAACCAGCGAACGACACTTGGGCTACCCCCGTCCCAACTAATTACATGGCTGTCAAATTTGGACTCCCGCTATCAAATATCATACCGCTGTACCTTTGCAATGGGTCTGTGGATTGGTTTATTAGGAAATAGGTCAAAAACGGTCGGTGCAGAGTAAAATCGAGGAGGTCAAAAATAAAAATATAATAGAAGAAGCAGATTATATGATGAGGCCAGAATTATCTAAGGTGGAAGAGGTGTTCTAATAAGGGGGGCGAGTGATTATGTACAGCCAGTGTACATACAAACAAGGGATGTATAAAAACGGGGAGGAGCAGAAGGAATGCACAAACTGGGGTGACAAAGAGGAGGAAAGAGAGGGTCTGGAGTGATAGCCTGAAGCCGAAGCGATCTAAGCAGCAGCAGTAAAGATGCCAAAATCCCCGGCCCCTCTCCCTGCTTACGCGGGCCGATCACACCGTGGATGCCCAGTACAGCGCGTTACTTGCCGTGTTGCCGTCATCGTGGTCCTTGATGGTAGCCAACTCGGCGATGGCGGCGTCCTTGTCGATGATGGCATGGAACATGTACATGAACTCCTTCCACCCGTCGGTAATGGGGGGGTCAGGCCGGGTGATGGCAGACTTGATGACCGGGTACGCCTCCTGGACCCACTCGCGGTCGAGCAAGGTAGCGCTGACGGGGGTAAACGGTAGGGCCTGGATTCCGCTAATAAACTCGGTATTAGCGCCGAACCACGTAGCGTAGTCGACCTTGGTACTCCAGAGGATCCCCACCACCTTATGGTTAGCGAACGGGGCCGGGTACACGGACTTCTTGGTGGTCATGTGCCAGTAGGCCTGAGACGAGCGGATTTCCATGCTGAGGAGCGCGTTGCCAAAGCGGGCGAGCTCGGCGTCTTTCAGGCTGAGGCCCAGAAGGTAGAGCGCGTAGTAGGCATTGACGGACTCCGAGGTGGACTCCTGGTTACGGCCGTCGCCGAACGGGAACAGTCCCGAGGCCCACGAGTGGCCGTCGTAGAGGTCCATGTGACGGAGGAACGGGAAGTAAGTGTCGCTGTGCGACGGGTTGGCGTAGTCACGCACCAGGGCCAGGATGGGGTCCCGGTTGGCCTGGATCCACTCCGAATCGTACTTGCCGATCGTCGCCGCGGCGTACACGAAATAGCCGTAGTGGAAATGGTGATCGTTGTATACTCCGTTGCCGAACGCGGCGCCCGTGTCGGAGAGGCCCGCACGGCTGCAAATGCCCTTCCAGACCGTGTCGTAGGTCAGGGGGTCGCTGTTGGTCCCGGCGAGCCACGGGGCGATAAGCGCCTTGAGCGGCGTAATGACCTTGTTGACCAGGTCCTGACGGCCGGCGTGGTCGGCAATCAGCGCCAGACGGGCGATGCGGGCCAGACCCTTACCGAAAAAGTAGGGGTCGGATGCGGCGATGCTCATACCCTTCGCAATATCCGCTTCGAGGTGCTGATGGAGCTTCGGCAGGTCCTGGGCCCGGACGGGGTGGGGGGCGTGCCACTGGATGGCGTTGAGCGTCTGACGCAGGGTCCATTGGGCACCGAGGACCCCCGTCATGGGACCCTTAATGCAAGCGAACCCAGAGATCAAATGGCGCGGGGTGTCGACCAAAATATCGTTGTGATGATCCAGGGCCAGCATGAGCAAACCCGACGCGTCGCCTCCGGCAGTAAGGAAACTGTACTTCAGGTCAAAGTCCTGGCTGGACCGGTACTCGAACTTGGTGGTGGCACCCGTCACGTAGGTCGCGGAGAACTTGTGCAACACCTCCAGAGAGGCCGGGTTGGAAGACATGGCGAGGCGGATCACGCCGGAATACTTGCCCGAAGCGATCAGCGAAGTGGTGTTGTCCGAGTTGATCCGTTTGGAAAGATTTAGTGGCTGGTCATGGTAGATGGCCCAAATCTGGGTGTTGTTAAGCGTCACGATGGTCCGGCCAGCGCCCGCGTCTTGCTTCAGATCGAGCACAGCGTGGATGGTGGTGAGGTTAAGGGTTAGTCCGTTCACGATGAAAGTGAGATACGGGGACCCCTTCACGAACGTGGATTTCATCGACCCACCGGCGTTGTTGGTCCAACCGTAGGTGGCGGTCAGGTCGTCGTAGGCCAGGAGCTGACGGGTGTTGAACCCCTCGGTACTCGAGAGGACCCAATTACCGACCGGGGTCATGGCCACGTAGTTCTCGTGGATCTCGGTCGTGGGCGACATGAGCGTAGCCCCGGAGTCGAGCGGACGCACCAGGTACGGGTACGGTGCGATGGGCTGGTCAGCTTCATTGAGGACCAGGTTGAGCCACCAGCTGTTGGTGGGAAACGGGCCCGCCGTTGATCCCCAGAACTTGGATGGGCGGACGCCGTTCGGTGCAGACGGGAACGGGGCCGGGCCGGACTTGCCACCCAACGAGGTGGACAGGAGCGAAGTGACCTCGCCGTCCACGTTAGTGGAAGCGTGGGTGGACAATGCGACATGGCCGTCGCCGTCAGGGTGGACGGGCTTGGGAGGTTCTGCGACGGCGGAAAGGCCGGTGGGGGTCTCGGAAGGAGACATGTGGCTATCGACTTGGGTAGAGATGGCGGAGAGGGGAGCTGGGCCGCTAGCGGGGGTGAGGGGGGCGTTGGATATCTGGTCCACGTCGTTGTAATCGCCGGGTTGCCCTGCGGGGGTGGCCGGGGAGGATTTGACGGTAAGCAGGTTGGCGCCGGAGATGGTGCGGCGATTATTGTGGCCTGCGAGGTGCCCGGCCGGTACGGCGGAGCCTTTGCCTATGACCTCGTCCCGTTCAAAGTCGCTAAAGTCCGTGCGGGCTTCGGCTTCGTTGTCGTCGGTGGCGCTATTGTCGTCGCCGTGGCCAGATACAAAGCCTTGGTTGAACGCCACGTCAAACCGGGTGTCGAACTCGTCGGTGGCCCTCGGGTTGAACTCGTTACGGTGGGCAAGATCGCTACTGGCGGCGGCGACGGTCAGCGGGTCGGCACGGCGGTGGTGCGGCGAATGAGAGCGCTGGCGGTGGTGGCTGGTGGCAGCTGGTTGGGCAGGCGAGTGTGCTTGGACGGAGGAAGCGAGGAGGAGGAGCGATACGCAACCCAGAGCCAGGCCGGCCGATGGCAGCCTTTTATGGCGGGACTCTCTATCAAGACCCATGGCAGGAAGGGCGCAGTAGGGCCAAGCGTGGGTACGGTGGAAGGGCAGGGGGGAGGGGGGAAGGTCGGGGCGAGTGGCGGCGGTTCAGGGGGACAAGATCGCGATCACGTGAGGGTAAACAATACACCCGGGTCCAAGGGCAGGGAGCGCCACAGATGGTATGTCCTGTGGTCAAGCTAGGGAATTAAGGGATTCCACCAAAGCAAGGCAAGCAAGTAGGCAATGGAAGATTAGATTAAACGTCGGAGAAAAGAGAGAAAGGGCTAGGTACCAAGGTATGGTATATGATGCTGGTTATTAGCACAGTGATTAAGCGAAAGTAAGTGACCGGGTGATTAGGGAGATGGAGCGAAATCAAGGAACAAGAACAGGGGATGGAGGGGCTCCAGGGTTGGGACACCAGGTCTGAAGGATCGCAGTCAGGGGCCGAAGGGTGGTATGAGAGACAGAATGGTGGTGTCAATAGCACCGGCCAGGCCCTTTTATATCCGCAGGGTAAGGCCGCGGGCCAGCCTAGATGGCACGGGTGTGCGGCTCGGCCAGATATGCAGGTATTACAATGTGCGCTTAGGGCCAACTGTTATGGGCGGATGCAGGGGGAAAATGGAGAGGGAGCCAGTGAACCCAAGGGGAGGGCACAACACGTTCAGGAACCGTGGCGGGGCCGTGGTTAAAGGACACACAACAAGGGCGTCCGCAAACAGGGAGGCTGAAATTGATATCCGGACACTAAGCCTGCTGGAAAAATCGGCATTCAGGGTCTATAGATGAATCGTCCGAATAAGGTGACGATGTTAAAGTAAAAAAAAAAAGAAGAAGTCCAGCTAGCTTGGTTAGTCAAAGGCTACAGACAATCGTAGTATGGCCGCCTTGGTCTCGGTTCATACAATGACAGCCTTCCCAAGAGGCAGGCACTGGCGTGGGGCTAGTAATAGAGGGCAGTATAGCAGGTAGATGCAAGCAAGATCATGAGGGGTAGGTAACGGGAAAGGAGGGGGAGGGACAAGTCACCCGCTGCGAGGGTGGCCAGGGCCACATCGGCGCGGGTGACTGCAGGCTGACCAAGTATCCTGGAATCAAGGGCCCGGGAGGCGACGGTAAAATCCCCGACAGGCCCAAACCCCTGAATACTCCCAACGGTATATACCATCGATTGCGCAAAGAGGAAATATAAACAAATGTGCTACAGGTGGCCGACTGTCGGCTGGAGGTGATATGGATGCCCCCTCCTCCCCTCCCCCCTGTAGCGCACGAGGCGTTAGTGCAAAAGCCACCTGGACCGTGGATCGGTCCTGTCACCTTCACCTTGAACGAATATATCAATCGGAAGGGAGGCGCTATCACTAGGCGCAAACGGGAGGAGGAGACCTAACCAAAAGCAGGCAAGCAGGTAGTCGGCAAAGTACGCTCTCCACTTGCCCATCCCTCTCTACACACTGAACTATAAACCCTCCTAACAAAGGGCGCCGCTACCTCTTTGGCGGGAGGTGAAATAGCCCAAGCTTCACCTGCCCTGTCACGTTAGTGAAGCCACGGAACGTGATAAGGCGAGGTTGAAGATCATGGCCATGTTTCACCGCCATGCCTCAGTCATGCACGGCAACATGGCACGTCAGACAAAAGAAAAAATATATAAAATAATGTTGACAGGGAGAGGGTAGAAATCAAATCGATCAGACATTGGAAGATATATCCCGTAGAGGGCTAATTTTCACCACTTACGCTACTGGAAGCCGACAATTGGATCGGCGGGTGCGTCCGATAAGCAAGTACTTCAGAACCCCTACGGCGGATGTAGGATTGGTTGGTGAAGGAGGAGTGCCAATCTTAACGGGAGCACAAGGTGCAACTACGGGGGAGAATAGAAATAGGCAAGAAAGTAAAACGGTCGAGACGAGGGGGCGCGGAAGTCGTCTGTTATAAGGAAAGTACTCTAATGGATTACAGAGACAGGGTACCACGGCAATGCGAGCGTTGGACGGCATTGCCTGCCCTAATACCCTGCTCATGGAGCACCCTCAGATCGAAATACTTGACCGCCTAATGCCGAGCGTCTCGTTAGATACAAACATGGGTGACCAGGTATCGGCCGAAGCAACAGCGTAAGGAGGGTTTCATCCCTTCCCGTTGCCTATAATGGTTGCCAATACTCTATCTTCTCCCCCTCCATCCTCCCTCGTCATGCCCCTGTCAACATCCCTATCCGAGGTACTCGGCCCCTGGCTGTCGCGTCACATCGAGCCGGGGACATGAGACGCGAAATATATTATTAGCCAAGTTGGCGCGTATTTATTGCAATACACTCTTTACCGGGTCTACCGGAGAGGCTTAACCAATGCATGCTTGGTGAATAATACAACGTTTGTATAGGCAGGGAAATAATGTTCAAAAATCGCCGATCCCGAGATTGGACCATCTCGGTTTGTTCCGGCAAGGAGCTGGTGGTATGATCCATTGGTAAGTTCAAACCGGCAGGTACTATGCAGCCTGGCCCCTGCCTCGTTTTATTTAGTCAGCAATCGTGCCTTTGGCACTCTTTGCACGGCCAACACGAGACCAGACAGCAGCGCTGCCTATCAAATGCAACGTGCCCGGTTTGGCTGAAGCACGGCATTGGTATAGTCTATACTGACATGCTTGGTCAGCGACAAGAACGCGTTCGTCCAGTCTGACGTTGCAATATTGGCACCGCTCTCCTCCAGCCCGGTTAGACGACAAATAGCCCACGGGTCTCGAGTCACGGAGTAGTCTGTTGAAACCGTAAAGCCCCTGGTCAACACCGGCCCCCCTTCCCCAGCTGGTCTAGCGAAACCGCCCCTTTTATTTCTTCTTTGGCTGGCAGTGTCGGGGTTGTGGGTAACTGGACATGTTACTCCACCATTTCGCAACAGAAGTGGGGGTTATAGGCAAGTTGGGGTAAGTGTACGTGTGGACGGTGATGGTGGTGGTGAGGGGGTGGATAAAATAATAGGGTTGTCCCTGATGACGTCTAGTAACCCTGACTAGAATGCACTTTGCTAGGAGCCCGGTGGTCGAGTGGGCCGATGAGGCCGATCGGTTTATATTAGACAATATCATTGTGAGCCCTCGTCACTTCGACAACGCCGGAACCCAGAAGGTTGATCCGGCGGTACCCTCCCCCCCCTCCACTGAGCGTAGCCTAGCGTGGTAGGCCACGGGTTACCGCGGTTTCACCGGGGCATGGTTCATGCCCCTTTTGATCCCGCCCCTGAGTGGACGCGGAACCCTAGGGGGGGTGGAAACTTCCTTGCAAAATAACTACCTTGGAGTCTAACAAGGTAATCGATTACTTTAGCAATCACGACTCACTCGCGTTCCTTCTAGCCCTAGACATCCACTCTACTCCGCGGCTATCGTTACCGCGTCGGCTAACTTGTGACCAGTCATTGAACGCCGCTCGCACGTTCGAGTGTGGTATTTCACCGTATTACCTTAAAGGCTGGAGTCGTTGGTCATTCATTGCTCCTTCTCGCGCGTTTAAGATTTCTGTAGCTCCTTCATGTTGAACTCCGATATCCGCCCTATCAGGCGCTGATCCAGCTTTGCAAATGTAAAAATAAAACATTATCAGTGTCTTCTAAATCGAAGGAACCAGAGGTTTACTAACGACGTCAGCGGGCGGATTGAAAGAAGGGAAACATGAAGTAGTGGTGTAAGGTCGACAGAATACAAAAAGGCAGCGTTCGGGCAAACGGGCAGAAAGGGGCGCAAGTAAATCACTTAGGCACCGTAGCCGATGATATTCTCGGCAAAGCCCCACTCAGTGCCCAACGAGTACGGCTCAGATACCTGGAATCCGTCCTTGGTGATCCTGGCACGGCGGAACTTGTTCATGGAACGGGCGTCACGGTAGAAGAGCACGCGCATGCAGTCGTCGATAATCTGGACGGCCTCCTCCTCTGTCAGCTCATCCTCACGGCCCTCGACGGCCTTGCGGAGAATGGGCTGGGCGAGGTGGGCACCAAACCCCGTGGCGATGGTCGGGGATTGATAGGTCGTACCGATGAGATCTACGTACCCGAGGAATCGCTTTCCCTGGTGGAACCCGCCAACCACGTATGAATTCCAAAGGGGCTTCATCTCGCTGCGCCGGTTGTACATCACCCGGCTGAGGTAAGAGTAAATGTGCGGCGTGCCCAGTGCGTGCCCGTCGTCTAGGTAGGTCTCGGTGATCATGGTGTCCTCCAGCAGCCGCTGCGTGTATTGGAAATCGCCAATATCGCCTGAAGCCCCCACGATCGTGTGCGTGCCCACGGGCTGCAGCCGGTCGACGTCGCGGAATCGAGACAGGGAACCGTAGGACGCTGTAAGTAACCGAGATAAAAGTATTGGGGTGGGGGAGTTGCGAGAGAGGAGGTTGAAAGGCTAGATTAGGCGGTGCCATTAGAACACAGGTAAACGTTATGATTTAGGTACGTATAGGAAGACAGCGACGGCCACTTACCGAGGCAGTCGGCTGCCATCATGATACCATCCTTGTACTTGATGCCCAGTACGGACGTGCCAGTGACAATGGGGCCGCTGTGTAGGGGAGGAGGGGGGAATTGCAGGGCATGGTGGGTGAGGGTGGCGGTATGGCGTGGTTATTAATATGCGTGGGGGGAGGCGGAGCTTCTACTAGGCTGCGGGCATGAATAAACCGCTATTAGAAGGGGGTTGGTGAGGGAATTCCCATGGGCACCTACTCGGCATGGCTGACGGGATCCTGGGCGGCCCGTGTGTTGGAGGTGGGCAATTTGACATTGATGGAGGCCATGGCGATCGAGAAACGGGGCTACGGGTTTGGGATGATGGGTCGGGTGTGAAGTGGCCAGAATCGGAAGAACAGATGAATAGAGGGGGGCTAGGTAGACTGGACGAGAGGATGATGCGCGCATGGACCAGATGTGGGAATGGTGTGACAGGGGGGAGCTGCGGCGTGCGTGCTTGGGAAGGCTCGATATAGAGCTAGGGTGGCTTAGGGAATGGATTGGCTAACGATAGTGCCACGGTGACAGTGGTTGTAATAGCAGACTACGGTTCTCACCATGGCAATGGTCTTTGGGCGTACTTCGCACACTCGCCAGCTGTGGCAGAGGCTACCCTGATCACGTGGAATTAAAAGGGGTCTCGCTAGCACCAGCACTTCCATCTCTGCCATCGTGGCACATCGACCAGCTCTCCGCAACACCGCATCACCCAGGGTCGACTACCAGTGCGCATATACACGGCGTGTTGTTGCGCGTCACGAATGTCTCTATATCGGGAAAGTGGAGGAAAAAAGGTCGCCGATACGTCAGGGCGAAAGAGAAGGGTCGCCGGCTTAACCCCCAGTACCCGCCATGTCGAGCGTCCAGACGGGACGGTGAAGTCTGGCGTGGCGATGAAACCTCAGGGGCTCCCGCCTGCAGGAAAGCAGAAGAAAGTGCGCAAGGCCAACCGAGGAGGAGGGGTAGGCCATACGTACCAAAGAGACGCTCGGCGGGGCTATATGCGCCTTGTGACCGTTTATTTGAGCCAACCTGCCCCCCCGCCCGCTGTGGCCTCCCAGGGACGGGTTGCGTCACTCCAACCGCCCTTCCCCACTCTAGGGGCCAATCCACGCCTTCATGGCATAAAACCGTAACTGCGCCCACCACTATCTCCTCGTCTTTCACTTACACTTTACTTCTAAACCCTTAGGACGACGTCTTTCCTCTCCGTGTCTCCAACGCTCGCTATTTCTCTTTACTACTACCCTTACCATTGTCACTTGCCCTGTTCCTTTACGGCCTACAAGGTGACATACCCCACTCCATAACCTTGCCGGTTCTAATAGGTAAGTGCCGTTAAGTTTAGATGTATATTTTAAGTCCACCGTCAACACGTCCAGCGCCGACTTAGGGTCTCTTCTTGGTATCTCGTACTCTGGCAACCTAGTGACTACGGTTGGGCACTCGCTTGCCCAGGTCTACCTAGAAAACCTAAGCGATTGCGGAGGCACTTGGATACGCCAAGGAAAGGAGCGATAAACGGCTGGGCAGTTTAGGGCGACACCATCGCACCTTGCCTTGAGTTCACAACAACGTCATACTCTCAGCTCGGCGTCACAGGGTATCGATCTTTACCGATTGTCCACTTTTCTCTCCTACGTCACATCCTTACAGCCGATGTGTCCGTAGTCCATGCTTCCCGGTCGCTATAACCCCCCTAACACCACAATCCAGCACCCTTTTACCCTACGTCATTTCCAGGCCCACCTCCCCATCCCACTTCGTCACCATGGTTGCATACCGTGTGGAGACCGTCCGGGTCCTCGCGATCTTTTTTAATGTCCTGTTGTGCCTGTCGGGTTTGGGAATGATTGGCCTGGCCGTGTACGCCTTGGCGGCCACCCACATCACCTTCTCGGGCCGGACCTGGATCCCTGTGTTCATGATGGTGATGGGCACCTTGGTGTTCCTCATATCCTTCCTGGGCTGCTACGGCGCACTGCTTGAGAAGCGCTATGCCCTAATGGCGTACGCCGGGATGGTCACCTTTTTGGTCGCGATCCAACTGGCTGTGGCCCTCTACGCCGTGATGCACCAGCTCACCGTCGAGATTGGGCTTGACGCCGCGTGGCAAAATGCCTATGACCGCCACCCAAAATTGATCCGCGATATCCAGGACGAGTACGGCTGCTGCGGGTTCAAATCCCCTACCGACCGCGCCTTCCCCAAATCCTCGCCTGACGCTTGCCTTAAGAGTGACCTGTTTGGCCATCACCGTTCCTGCTTCACCATGCTCCAGGCTGGCTACCAGACCGAGTTCCGTGCCATTATTGTCGGCGAGTTTATCCTCATCGCCATCCAGGCCGCTTCCCTCCTCTTCACCACAATGCTGTATAAGCAAGTCGGGACCCCTGAACACCGCGCTGCCACCGATGGCGAGCGCCAGGCCCTGCTCGAGGACGAGCGCGTGGCCCGCGGCCTACCGATTGAGGGATAAAGCTCACTTGCATCGACAGCCATCCACCCCTCGGTTCAGCCCACACTCTCCTGTTCTTATCAATATTTCCAACCCCCTTTCGCTTATAGCGCTAGGTCTCGCGAATGTATAAAAATTGTGAAAAAATAATAATTACAATGATCGGCCCATGGGCTGTGTGGGTCTCTTATACAGGTTTATGGTGTTGTGTAAGAATCTCCAAATCAGCCTGATACACGCAGATTAACCTTGCTGGCCACAACATTTATATAAAAGTAATCGCTGATCCCCCCTCGGCGGGGGGTCAAAGGAAATATGGATAATTTCGAAGTAGATTGAGAACATGCCACCGTTGCGGAGGAAAAAAAAGTAAGATATTGGGAATATGTCGAAACGGGTGAAAATTCTTGCACGGTTTATCTAAGCCGACAGGCCAGTCTTGGCCAAAGTCGCGGCGACCTTTTCCATCTCGGGCGGAGAAATCGACGATGGTTCAGGAGCCGGCGCCACCACGACCTTCGGCTTATCGGTGTCACTAGCACCCGTCTCTAGGACCTGCTTCTTCTCCTTGTCCTCCTCCTCCTCCTCCTCGTCCTCAGCATCGGACGGGGTATCATCGAACCAAATCAGCAACGGGTCGTCCTCGAGGGTCGGGAACAGGTACTGAACGTCCTCCCACATGGGGTGGTCGGCGGCGGGTACTTTGGCAAAGCAATCGTTCGCCGTCATATGGGCCACCAAATCATTGCCACCCGTTGTCGTTGTCGCCTGGTCCCCCACGGTTGTCTCGCTGGTCACACTACTGGTCCCACAGGCCATGCACCGATCCTGGGCGGTCTGCCGACGAACGTAATTGATGAGCGCGACGGTCTTGTAGAAATCGAGGTCGCGTTCGCGACGGATGGCAAACAAGTCGAACCCGTGAACGTCGCGCATATGGTCGCAGGCGGCCGCGGGCGAATCCAATAGGGCGTCGTCGAACAGACAGGCGGTGGTCTGCGGAAACGCGTTCTCGCCGTCTTCCTCGAGCCAATCATCCCACGCAGCACCCGCGGCCCCTTCGCCACCATCGGCGTTATCTCGGCGCTCCTCATCACTTTCGTAGGCCTCATTCTCGAAATTCTCCCAGTTCTTACCGGGCTCCAAAAAGTTGATAACGTAGAACCGATCATACAGCCGGTTACGGGCGCTGATCTTGAAGTGCTTCTTCTTGCGCATGTGTTTACGGAGCACGGCGGCGGTGGTGAAGGTCTTTTCGCAGTAGAGACACTGGAGGTCGGCCAACTTGCCTTCCAAGATACCCAGAAACTCGTTCACATCGACCAGGTTGTCCGGGAGGCCAATGTTAAAGTTGTGCTCGGTGAACATGTGGCGGAATAGGCGCTGGCGGTTCTCGCACACATGTTTACAAAACAGACACTTGCGCTGATCCTGGCTGTCGACGCGGCGCTCGCGTTCTTGGGTCTTGAGAATGTCGGCAAGCTTCTCCTGCTGGATTCGAGTACGCAAGGCTAGGTCGTCCAGGCATTGGCCCGGGTCAATAAAGTACTGCGGGCGCGGGTGGTCCGGGGTGGGGGGTACCACAACCAGGCCTTCGATCGTGGCACTGGTTGAAGACGAAGGGCCGGTAGCCGCCTGCCCGCGCAACTTGGTGGCCCAAGCGTCCAGATACTTCTGGATCGAGAATCCCATGTGGTGAATGTTTTTAAAAGTTACTCCATGGCACTCGCTCAGGTGGCTCGTGAGCTGCGTGGGTTGGGTAAGCGGCGGAGTATCAGCCGGGCAGTCGGCGAACGGGCACAGCAGTAAAAAGGACACGGGAGGGAACACGGCCTCAATGTCCTCATCGTCGTCGTCGTCGTCGTCATCACTACCGCTGGTATCATCGTCCCTGGTGCGGGCCGCCGAGGTACTGGGCTGCTTGCGCGGCGGGCGGTAGGGCGCCTGTTGGGACTTGACGCCAGGGCCGGCGGTAGTTGAGGGGCGAGGCTGGTGGGGCTGCTGGTGCGGAGCGAAAGAGCCCGAGCTACGCGGGCCGTGATGCTGGCTGCGTTTGGCACCGCTATGGGGTTCCCCGCGGGTGCCGGTGAAGGCAGGACGTCCACCACGCGGTGGCTGGCCGCGGCCGCCATGCGTGCCGGTGGTGGTAGGGGCAACCCCAGCGGTACGGTCGGTGGATCCGTCTGGGCGGTTATTCGCCGCGAACCCACCGCGAGCCCCACGACCACGGCCGCGGCCCCGGGCAGGTTGGTGCTGGTTTAGCTGGGGTGACTGGCCTTCCTTTGGAGACTGGTTAGCCGCCGGGCGGACCGGTCGACCTGAGGCGGGCGCCGTGAAATTGCGCGGGCGGGGGTGGCCAGGGGCAGTAGAGGACGTCGACACAGGAGGCCGCGTGCCATCAGCGGAAGCGGTAGGCTTCGTTGCGCCGGCGGGGCGGAGCGGTTGCTGTTTCACTCCCAATCCAGAGGCGACCACAGAGGCTGCAGTAGGTGGTTTGGCTGCCGGGGCGGCGGCAGCGCTGGCAGCGTAGGATATCGGCTTCTTCTGGTCGGCCATGGCTACCGGGACAAAAAATCAGCAAGATCCTAATGCGACAGTCGACTTTGGTCAGAATAGTAAGGGAAATCCTAAAAACGGTATAGCGCTGATGCAAAATGAGAAAAAGATCCCGGGACAACAATTACCACTATTGCCCCCCGTTAAGGTCGAAAGGAAACAGGCGCAGATACGGCGTTCAAATGGTCGTCGGCAAATAGTGCGAGAGGTTCAAGAAGGGCTTGTCGGGGGTTCTGGAGGGTAGCCGAACTAGAGAGAACAAAGTTCGACTTTGTCTGTTAGGCCCCCCAGTGACGACGTAACTGGTGGCCATTGCTGTGTGAGCGAGTCGAAGGTGTCCACGGGCCTGCAGGTTCGTTTGCCGTCCGCAGTGCATGCAGCGAGCACACTCAGCCAACGATATAGACACGAATTAAGTTGTTGTTTTTTTCGTTAGTGTAACCAATCAGCTTTACATTTTTTACCTTCCCAGCGCTAGCCCCCCGCCCCCACTTTTCCTAGCGAGGAGAGCAAGAACCGTGATATTTTGGTTAGTATAACGATGTAACCAGTCGACAGGGCTTTGTAGGGGGGACTCTTCCCGTACCACGGTAGGTTGGTGGTTCACG